>OMLP01021891.1:46580-58071 GCA_900302685.1 Spondyliosoma cantharus | reverse complement strand
TTTTTTTTTTTTTTTTTTTTTTCAACAATCCCAAAAATAACACATTGCGTAACACTTTCTCTCCTTCCTGCTCCCTTTTCTCTAATATTTCTCTCTAAGTCTCCCTCGCTCAAGCCTCTTTATCCGATTCTCATTGACGCAGAGACCGTAAGGTGGGGTGGGCCGTTTCCTCGCTTTTGATGAAATTTAGAAGAAACTTTTTTTGCGTTCTGCCAGACTGGCTAGACTGGCTGTAATGAAGTGGAGGAGAAAGAGAGGCCAGTCTGAGCATATCCAGTGACCAGAAATTCAAAAAGACATTATCTGAATAAAAACACAGACAAACCTGGCAAAGTTGGTAAGACACACTTTGTCCGTTCAGCCAACACGCGAGAGTTGGAGACAGAGCAACACGTCCTGCTACACTGCAGCCACCAGAACCCAGCTCTTTACCAAAACAAAACTCAAATGCCAAGAATCCCCCACAGCTTCATACCAAACAAAATTAAACATGTCCTTGGGAAAAATCTGACAGTATTATGGTAGCAGCAAAATATGACTGAGCATTCCAGCGCTGGAGGAAAACACATGAAACTTCACTTAAGTCCTTGAAAAGCCCTCTCTCTTACTCTCATTACCATTAAAGGGTAAACTATATCTCATCATATATTTCTGTGGTGTTGGTGTAAGCAAACAGCTGCTTATTTACACATCTAGAAGAAACATAGCAACATTAACATTTAGTGTATGGAGCCTTCTTTCTTTCTCCTTTCAGCTCAGTGTTTGTCTCCACCGACTTCTAAGGAAGCTATCTTGCTCTTTAGCTGCTAAATTTTCCATGATGTTCTCCAGCTAGATGCTAACTTCTCTTAAACTTTGGTTCGGGGTTTAGGAACCAAAGTGGATGGTTTATCAGAGATGTATCACTGCAACAACAGCTGCCTCTTGCTGCTGGAAACGGGACTAATGAGAACCGTGCACCAAAACCAGTCGGTTGCGTGCCTTAATGAGAGAGTTCACCCCAGAATGAACTGTGTTTTTGTGGTGAACATATTGTTTGGATGTAACTGGAGAGGCTGGCTAACTTAAAGTTAGCCAACGTGACAGCTCAGCTTAAAGAAGATGCCATTAATGTTTACATCTCGAGCTGCCTGGGGCACAGCCTCTTGTACATAGTGTAGATGCGCACCTTCACCTGTAAACAGGCGTGGTTTGGTAGAAAGAAAATAGTTCCTACGTGAATCCCAGCAAGGTCAGTGGATTATCTCGAGCAAATGGGTCATGATTTCTGAAAAGAGACGGGGCTGCTGAGCTTGTCAAATGTCACTTTGAGCCCCACCAGCCGATTATATTGGAGAGAAGATCTCCAAACTCAGCAACTCAGACCAAAGCAATCGAGATGGAAAAATAGGAACACATGGATGAGAAAAAATATGTATTTGAACTGTTCCGTTAAAACCAAAACCATCAGCTGAAAGATGAAAAAACGCTCTGTAGAGCAGTCGGAACCCATTTTACATCACACATAGTCATTAGATCCATTGTCATTATAAAAAATCTTGATGAATGCAGCTTTAGTGTTTTGTTTTCTTTCCATGTTTAAGTACAGTGTGAGTTGTATATTGTACACACACTTAAATTGTGTATACATGTACCGTAAATCAGTTATTTTTTTTTTTTCTTACATTCTAAATCATTATACTTACAGTTAAACCTTGAGTATCCTTCTTTGGCAATGTTGTACTCAATTATGGTCACGCTTCCATGATGTCCTCAGGGCCAAAGAGAAAAGAGAGGATGTGTTTGTGCACGTGAGCTCAAATGCCCTCATGCTTGTTTAGGTCAAACAGTACAAGCGCAGGGCTTTTAAGTGAGAGCGTTCAAAGTGTGGAATAGTCACACCAGCAGTACTGATTAGTGCGGCGGAAGTGAGGCCGATACGCTCGGAGAAGTGGATCAGAGAGCGCTCAGCAATGCACAGCTGTGAAGAGAGACAGTTGCTGGTCTTGAGATGGAGAGAGGGAGGGAGGAAAAAAAAAAAAGAGGAGAAAACTAAAGCAGAAAGTGATGATGGGAATAAAGGGAGAAAGAGAGGTTAATGGACAAGTCAATGGGGGCTCACAGCGCCAGCACAGTCACTTAAGAGAAAGAGAGTCAATGGGGATTTATCAGTGTAACACTTGAGGGAGAGAGACCGACACAGAAAGACTGACAGCATTATAATCACTCGAGGAAGCCAGTGAGATGAGCATGAGTCACATCCAGAGAGTGAGAACCGGGATGTGTGGAGGATAAGCCAGCTACACTTTGCTGAGCCTCCTGTCTATTAAGAGTTTTAGAAAAGAAATCTTGATGTTACATTTTGCCGATGTGTTGCTGGAGAAAAGGAGGAGGGAACGAGTGAGGGAGGGGAGAGGACTGCAGATGAAGCAGTGAGGTGCAGAGGAAGCTCAACAAAGTAAAAAGGAAGAGCAGTAGAGCGATGGGGGTCAGCAACTCTGGCCGGTCATGACAGAGAAAGTGGAAACACTAGTTCAGGTTGATTTGAGTGACAGTACAGCTGGAGTAAATTGGTATTGTCTTGGTCATAACCCATAGTCGGAAAAAAATTCTAAAAAGATTCTAGCCTGATGCTAAACAATTCATCCTGAGGAGGGCATGAATGTCTGTCAAAACGTATTGCAATAAACAGTTGTTGAGACATTAATGTCAACTTCTCGGCTCTGGAGGGACAGTCAAAGGTTCCCCAAAGTCAAAAGACTGCATCCCTGGGGGACCATGAATGTCTGTGCAAACATTAATGGCAATGCATCCGATAAGTGTTACAGTATTTAATTTTGGACTAAAGTCGGGACTGGCTGGCTAATCTCAGAACCCATGGGCAATCTTCTGAGGACAACGGCCTCTTGGGGCTTCTGGTATAGCCACCGGACATTCGGATAACAGATGTCCAGGCCAAAACTTCCAATTCTGTGTCAAGTTCCTTGTTTCCAGTCAGCATCTTGAGACGTGAGAATGGCTGCGAATGACGCTTCATCTTAATTGTCATCTGATGCATAGTAGACGAGTTCCCAGACTGAATTTTTTCGCCAATGCAACACTCAAATGAGATTTAGCAATATAAATGGAAACCAGAACACTTCTGAAACCCTGGCACAGACACTCCCTTGCCTACAGGTTCTGCACTCATATGCAGATCTGTATATATTTATAGAGATTACAGAACCAATGATCGAACAGACCATCCAACTATGGCAAATGTGAGTATTTGGAACTATTTTACGTGATTTTAAATCACGACTCGTTTGCTCAAGATAATTACCAGCATTCACATGTGGTTTTTAAATACTGCTCTTTCTGGAGAATAGCAATGTCTGCGCGGGAAGTGATGACTAAACAAAGAAGGGAGTCAACATTATTAACGATGTTAGCCAACAGCATCAGCACAGAACCACTTAAAGCAAGATTTAAACTAGCAGGTCAACAAATGCCACTCACAAACTAAATTGTAACAACCTTACCATTTAAAACCATAGCGAGGTGTTACCATATTGTTCTCACAGGGCTAAGGGGAAACCTGAGCAGAGGATTAACCAAAAGCAGGTGACTGACTGGAAAATGTTGATAGCTGGAAGTGACTCAAAGCACATTCATCCACCGATAAAACAAAAAGCTGCTCTCTAACCAGCTCAGAGCTGTTGGGAACCTACTTCGCTCCTTATCTGTCAGTGATCCGATAAGGAAACAAAAGGGGGCGACTCAAGGTCGAGCTGCTGTTTCCTCTCTTCACCCTTCGCCAGCTCTCTTCACCTAAAACCTGTTTCTCTTTTCCCCTCTGTCCGTTTACAAGATGAGTGTTTCACTGGGGTTTAATTTTTAACCGCAAAATAGCTTTAGCCTTTCGCCTGGTGGGTGGTTTTCATTTGTTCCCATCTGTTTTATGTGGCTTTCATCGAAATTACAAAGATCCCCCTGAAATTACATTCCTCTCTTCGAGCCAACCAAAGCCCTGGTTTTTTACTTATTGATTTCGTCTTTTTTCGTGTTGTTTTCTTCCTCTCTTTTCCATTCACTTTTGCGAATGCTTTCAAGGTGCAGACTCTGACTCTTGCAGTATTGGCTAAGGTTAGTGATTGCTTACTTTCCTTGCTGCACTTTTTGTGGATGAGTCTGGAGAGAAGTTAAACTTCTAAAATGTGAACAGAAAATGTTTCAGTTTCTACCTGGCACCCTCTCCTCAGTTGCTCAGCTTGCTCTATCTGTCACTGTCTGCGGTTGCTTGAGAAAAGACACAACATCGCAACCCGACTCACTGGCTCTCAGCAATTTCTTCGGACTGGATGATTGGGGCACAACCCGCTCATCAATCACGAGCCTCGGTCAGAGACATTCCTGCTGTAAATATTAGGTGATTCAATATTACTCTGCCCTCATTATCTGTTATTAGGCTGGGAAGGAGTGCACAAACTCTGACTGCGTGGCCCCCGAATCCTGTCTGGGCCCTAGATGTGGAAGTAATCACTCCACAAGATTGTCTGAACATTTTCAATACAAGTGAGGGCAGTTTTACCACCGAAGCCGCACCAGAATGAAAAGAAACAAGTAATGGGCAAAGTCATTTGAGTTTGATAGTTGCTTTCAGCTGTTCGCAGGACTTTGTACCACCCAAAGGCACTGGAATCTTGATAGATGAGTAGTCACACCAACTATATCACAATCACTTGAGACTGCAGTTTGCCTCCAGTTGCCTTTGAAATGCTCAACATGTATAAGGACCTTTTGGCTATCATTTATACATCCTTAAAGACATCTACATTTCAACTTTGTTTTCTACTCTCTCAACAAACGGCACCATAGCTCTCTTTCCAGACGACTGAGACTTGAAGAGATCGATGTCGTTTGGAACAGTGTGAGAAAATTGGAAAAGAGTAAAGCTGTTAATACTCCACAGGTGAATAGAAGTGATTGTTGTGAAACACACTCACGCGCTACTAAATCTTTCAGATCAGTGCTCATGAGTACATGTCAAATAAACTGAACAGTGACGGAAGCAGCTGTGACTTTGGCTCAATCCCATTTCCAATTTACCCTTGACCCTCGTTTTCAAGAGCCCTCTTGCCCCACAGAACAGATTTTCAAAGGGGATGAAAACACTACCTTTAAAATGCAAAAAGCCTGCAGAACACTTACAGGTCATCAGTCATCATCAAAGACTCGACATGACAAATATGCCACCTTCATCTGTGACATTCCTGGTACTATCTCAATGCCATTTAGCATTTATCTGATGGACATTAAAACAGAAAACATGTACACTGCTTCATTACCCACTAGTGATGCTTTATAGGCTTACATTAGCCACCTGTGCTCCTATTCTGCCAGTCTGCACTGATATCAGTGGAAGTACCAAGTGCAGTAACTTCACTGCCTGACTTTATTTAAAGGTCATATTGAAAAAAAAAATTATCTAGACAAAAATAAGTTTTTTTAAATTAATAATATATCTATGGAGGTTGTAGAAAGGGGCAGAAAAATATATATTTTCCTTTATAACATTACTATGATTGTGAATCAATTGTTTTAAGTTTGTCGGGTCAAAAATTATTATTTGGTTTATCTCTGTGTAAGAACGCTGACTGTTGATGCAAGCTTCTCCCAAGGTTTGTGAGCCAATAGCATGCCGGTGTTGGCATCACATCTGTATATCTGTGTTTTCTCAGCATCAAGGGTCTTGGTAGTTGCTACTTTAATGAAAAGAAAAAGAAAACATAAAAATGGTGTTAGAAACATTGACATTAGCTGGCTAATGTTTGCCACATTAGTTAGTGTAAGAAACTGGCAACCACTTGAGGGAGCAGATGAATCGAACAACAGTGGTGTTTGGACACGAATGCAATGGAAGGGGGAGATGGAATGCCTAATTTAGTGTCTGAATGTAGTCAATAACAGTACCAATAGTTTAATGCTATGTTTAATGCTATGTGCCTCTGAAAACCCTCCGTTTGGAGGACCATGTAGCCCTACCACTCTAACCCAACAAGAATCACAACACCTTACACCTAGGTGTGACCGCCAAAATGGAAGGGTAGGGCTAAATAGCTGGGGCAGGGGTGTTTTAAGATCTGGACAGAATACAGAGGAACAGATGGTAAATGTGAGCCGAAGAGGTGATACAAAACCCAGAGAGCTGTTATTGGGTGGCAGTTTAGTAGGAATGACTTGAAACACACTTGGGAGTTTGAAAAAGGTTTATGCAACAGTAACTCGCCTGCAGCCACCACGCACACACACACACACACACACACACACACACACACACACACGCACACGCACACACACACCGAAGAGGACATGTTTAGGGGTCACTCATCGCAGTGTAATGACTTTGCTGCCCCCCGGTGCTTTCTGAATGGAGCAATCTTCACTCATTAATATTCATGACAAATTCTAACTGGTTGCTTGCCCAGTGTGTGTGTATGAGAGAGAGAGAGAGAGAGAGAGAGAGAGAGAGAGAGAGAGAGGCTAAATGTACCCACACATGTAGAAGTTATTTCCAGCTTCACTGTTGCTGAACTACTGCTCCACCTTGGAGAGGAACTGAGATTTTTCTAACTTGTAAGTGCAAGTGCATAACCCCTAACCCTAACCCCAGTTCAACATTCAGTTTGAGTCTCCGCGTTCAGGCAGGATCAGGCATGGGGGGGCGGGCTTGCAGTGATACTGGAGGATCGCTGCAGGATCAGTGCAGCGTGGGGTCAGGCTGAGGGATTAATACTACTATTGTGGTTTCACACACAAACACAAACACACATGACCTATTACTCTCCGAAGTCGCTGTGCACTTCCTCTCCAGCAGTATATCCGCAGATTTATGAGTAGACCTTGAGAACATGTAGCTGACTGTATTTTTATTATGTTTGGACATAATGGGAGACTTGGTGCAGGAAGGAGTGTATAGCCATTCCCATACAATAGCACAGCGAAACACTGATTCAGACTCACTGTAAGCAAAGGGGAGCGAGAGATCCAAGCAAAATAAACTCAATCTCTTTCATGGCTTCTTGTATGCATTCCTGGACAGTGATTTTGTGCAGGTTGCATACACACACGCACGAGCACACTGTCTCGTCTATAGACCAAAGCACTCATTTTCGCTGAATTAAAATCCAAGTGCAATTAGACTGATCATAAATGTAGAAAAAGAAACAGCAATCCAGGCAAAGACTCAAAGCTGTGTTAGACGCAGAAAAACAGCATTAAGCCGACAGAACTGATTGGAAAACCCTCAAGAAATCAGAAAAAAAGCTATTTCGGATCTGTACAAAAGGGAACATCGCCAAAGTCAACACACATTTCACTCGTTTTTAGCCATCATCGTGAACATTTTGTTCCTCGGGTCAAGCATCCAAATGGGATTCCATGTGCAGCTTACCTGCTTGGAGCGCAGATCTGCCTTAGAGGGCATGTTAGGACTGGCAGCAGGGGTCACGGGGGCACTACGGCTGCCCCCGGCCAACACAGAGCGCACAGATGCCAGCCACTTCATGACGGCTAGGCTCCGACGTGCCCCAGAAAAAAGTGTCCAGAAGGGGATACAAGAGTCAAACGGAGCCTGGAAGTGGATGCGTCCAGCGTGTACTTGATGGTTTGTGATCGCCGGTGGGTTTTCTGTCTGACGTGCATCACAGAAGCTCGCGTGAGGGGTGTGACCGGTCTGCTGCCGCCTCACACAGCCCATTCAGCCCGACTGATCCCCCCCCCAACGTACACACATGTACACACACGTACTGTTAAACACTGACACAGATCCAACTGGCAAGCGCGCACACACTCTTACAGTACCTACAAGCATGAAAACACACACTAATCCCACGAGCACGCACACACATGGATGCAGGCACGCACGCCACCCCCCGCCGACGCACTACCCTAGTGACACACAATCCTTCCCCCCATCACTCCGTCACCATCTGTCACTTTCCCTGCTTCTCCATGCTCTCCAGCCACATTACTTTAGCCCTCACTTGTATTCTATTCCACACACACACACACACACACACACACACACGCACGCGCGCGCGCAAACCTCCCGCTGTGTCCCGTAGCCATCAGACACAGCAGAGATGGATGGCAGGCATTAGTGCTTCCTATGAGATGCACATCCGACTGTGATGGAATGAGTGACGGACAGATGGAGGGACCCGATGGATGCACACACAGAATTACAGCTGATCAGTTGCTGGTTGGATAGATAGATTTACATACCGTAGATTTAGAGGATGCGTTTATTGTGGGATGATCTGAGTGCGTGCGTGTGGATAGACAGTGCAGTAGATTTAGAAATGAGATGAGAAAAATGAATGTGCGCGGTGGTGATCTCTGACCATCGATGTCACTATGGAGGACCACCAGAAGGCTCAGGGCAACTGAACTGTGAGCAACCAGTGAGCTGTAATTAAGTAACTAAAATACTAATTAAAGCAGCAGGGTGATTTGTTTCCAGGTAACAGGAGCTGCATACCTCTGGCCAATAAACAGTGTTTTAAGAAGGATGGGAGGTGTTAGTGGCTACTATACAGTTCTCCAGACACGGGAATGTGTGTTTTAAATTATCCCATTAGAAAAGATGAATAGAAATGGCAAAAATGAGAAAGATAAAATTGAAAAAAAAAAAACTTCCTCAAACAAACACTTGCTTGAAGTGGTTTTTGCCAGTTAAAGTCTGACGTAGCAAACATCCAACTCACATGACTAGTCAGGTTAAAACGGTCTCCTCATCGCTCTACACATGTGATGCAACCTTCCTCGTGCCGAGCTGCTTTCTGAGCGACTGCTCAAGCATGCAACTGAGAGCACGAATCGGGACCCTGATTTTTTTTTTTTTTTCCCCCCTGTTTTTAGCAGGAACACCGGAGGGGGTGTTCTCATGATGCTGGGTATTTCTGCCTCAATTATGTGGCTTCATCAAAGCAACCGCAATAATAGTAAAAAAAAAAAAATAATACAAAAAAGTTCCTAAAGATATACATGTTTTCATATGGCACTTACAAATGCATGTGTACAGTGTTCATAGATGTCTTGCCAAGGAGCACATATGTACAAGAATAGAAACAGCAGGAAACAAGTGAAACAGCTCTCTGGTTCATATAAGATTTTGTAATGAAGCGATGGGAATAATCAAAACAAATGGAATGCATGTTTGAGCGATTGCACGGAGTTAACTATGCACCCCAAGTCCATATGAGTGGGCCTTTACGAAAACCACGCTTTGATCCCACAAGACAGCGCTTCATGTTTTTTGAAGTGACAATCCTGCAGATCAGAATAGCAGCACATGGTAACAAATATCAGCGTTGTACATTTTGAAAGAGGATAATCCCCCACGGGGCTTTACAAGGGGCTGGGAGGGAGGGGGTTATTATTGCTGGCTGGAAGAAACGCTCCAGACGAATCATAGAGGGGGAAAGTGTGTGGCTGTGTGCAACCAACTGTAGATGTGTGTTGTTGCGTGTGTCCAGCTCGGACTGGTGCCCTGGCTGGGAGGGACGTGGCCATATGTGGAGGCCAGGCGTCCGTCTCTGCTGGTGTCTGTGTGATACTGGCGAGGATATGGCCAAAGCTTCGACTTAATTCATCTCTTAATCCCCCTTTCTCAGTGTGCCATCGCATATGGCACGTTGCGGCTGGGGTGGGATGGAAACGCTGCAGATGACCGCACTTTGTGTCTTAAGATGAAAAGCATGGAATGAGAATTAACACATCGCCGCAGACACAGAGATCCAAAGTGACAGGCGTAGCCTACTTTTGACGACTGGTGAATCATGACTGAGCGAGTGTGCATATGTGTGTGTATAAGAGAAAGTGTGCGTGTGCATGTGTCTGCCTCCAAACAGGGAACTCTGCCTTTGGGGAGACATCAGCTCTGTCTAATATCCGACTGCGAGACATTTCCAGAAACAAACACTGAATCATGCAAAACATGTCACCGAGCCAGGGAACAGCCGATGCGCTCTTTCATGCCTTGATTCATAATGAAACTTCCCTGTTGCAGTAATGAGTTCAATTTAAATGGGGAAGGATACAATTAAGCCTCAGATGAAGCAAAAACCAACAATGGCTCTGACATGAGAACAGCCAGAGGCAGAGGGGAATACAACAAGTGGTGTGCCCGCGTCTGTGGGCGGTGAGATGGGAAATAAAAGCAGTGTCAGTTGTGGTTTGTGAATGAAAGTATTGCCATAATGAATGGTGACTTGAAAGCACACATGGTGCACAGTCATAAGATTAAATCAAAGGTTCTTCAATACCAAAGAAAAAAAACAGTGATTCCGTGTGTGCAAATGAGATATTTTGATGAATCTGGCGATAAGGATTTGTATAACATCGATTGAGTCGAAAAAAGAGGTAATATCCGTCATTGATAAGCGGTAAATTCATAGTTCATTAAATGTTAGTTCATAGTTATTTCACCAGAAACAAACAGTGAAACAAAACAACTTCATACATGGATTTGAAAGCATCTCATTCATTGTTAACAGTGAAATAACTATTGACTAAAGATTAATAAACTCTAAATTCATGATGAAAAAAGTCATTGTTGGCCAGTCTTAAAAAAAAATGACATTAAACCCTGAAACCTACTGATAATGTTGCATTATCATAGCTGACTCATCATAGCTGAGTCACATATACATCTTTACTCTTAAAGGGAACCGTCCTTGACTGTTTTAGCCTACATTTATTGTGAATTCCATGGAATTTTAGGAAAATATTACAATATCGTGTCAACTAAAAATGACAATATACAATATGGCGAGCAGGCTGTTGTTAGGATGTCAGTCCCAAGTCCTCTCTGCAGTTTCATGTCATCTTGTATCTAGCCTCAGAGTCAGAGGTGAAAAGTGACGTACACTTAAAGAAGTGGGAGCATCCACGGAGGTAACAACGTCAAATGTTAAGTCGAAATGCTTGATGCTACTCTTCAGTTTAGTATTATTGTAGCACTAGAAATCAAACTAGCAACATTTTTTCCCCAAAAAAACACAAAGAGGATGAGCCTGTATTTTTTCAGTCCCGGTCAAGTGTCTGCAGGGTTAAGACAGCTCTTGTTTGCCTTGAAGACTAAAGCCAAGGCCGAAGACGTCAAATCTCCTCTTCTAAAGCTTGCTGCTGTAATTAGGGAGAATATTAACTTTTTTACCTTTTCTTATCAGGATTATAACAGCTGGACACTTGAGAAGACATTTTTGAGGGAGAATCAAACCAAAACTAGTGGGGGTGTGCAAATATAGGATTTAGTAAAGCGAATGGGACATTATGTCCTTGAGAGAGTCACTGGGAGGACCGGCTCTGCGGGGTGCTGTGACTGAAAACTTAAATCAAAGTGGTACTTGGACTCATCTTAAGAGCTGATTGTATACGGCTCCCAAATCAAAGCAGCTTCAGAACAGCCTGTGGCTAAATTCTCTCTACAACACACTGAGAGCCTTGTTTCATATTTTACAAAAAAAAA
>OMLP01021891.1:0-46015 GCA_900302685.1 Spondyliosoma cantharus | reverse complement strand
GAAAAAAAAAGGGCTTTTCCAAATCAGGCGGGATGGTACTCGGAACTCCACCCTCAAATACAGCATCGTCGAATACAGCACAGATAGATGTATGGACCCAGCTCTTGCTACAGCTGCGGTCCCCCAAGGCCTCTAGCCAATCCAGAACATTGCTTTTTGGAACAGAAGTGTATTGAATGTATACGGAGTGTTTAAGAACTTCTGATCGCAAACTATCTCATGCCATAGTCCTGCGCGGATACTTCTGAGAATAATCTTAAAACAAAATCAAGACCGGGAGTAAAATTCCTCTCAGATGACACGGGTAAAGTGGCCTCGGCAGAAAAATGCATCCTCGATGCAGACTGCTTCTATTAGTACCTGTCAGGCCGTGATGCAGCCACACTGCTACACCGAGGAGCTGAGAAGAAGCCAGGAGAACAAAGTCAGGAAGTCCCAGAGGGTGCTGGGATAAAGTGAGCCGTTAGTCTGCCTCAGTGCCCAGTTTCCCCTCTTGGGAGGTCTCTGTGCTTGTTGTTTCCTTTGTTGAGGCTACTTTCACTCTTACTGTACTCTGGTATTGTTATTCTAGTGTAGAGCTGGGCGATATATTGATATTACACTGTTATAATGAAACAAGACTGTACACCGTCTGAGATTATAGATATTGTTATATCATTATGTGACATAAGTGCCGTCTTTTCTTGGTTTTAAAGGCTTCACTACTGTAAAGTAATGTAGTTTTCTGAACGGACTGTTCGACAAATCGATTTTGACTCTCAGTCACACAGGGGACGCACACCCCAGTTTCAAGCGGCAAGTCCTGTGTACGACACATCAAACCACCACAGATCTGATTATGCATGCTTTTTATACTGCTGCTCCAGAGGGGCACCTCAAGAAGTTATGCTAGAGAGTAACTACAGATTGAGGAGTGTAGGGCCACTTACTCTATTTGATGCATCGGGAGTGAGAACGGGCGGAAGCTTTTGATAGATAGATATCAGATCGAGCCTCTGAAAAGACTTCGTCAGGCTGCACGGACGAAAACAATCAAAAAGGAAAAAAAGATAAAACATTGTGCCGTTTCTCGCTGCAGCCGACATGAATTAAATCGAGCTTGTCCTGCGTCTGTTTTTCAGAGAGCCATTCATCACCTCTGCAACATAGTTTTCAATGCAAGAGTAAACAGCATCTCACTCTACCGGAACTCATTTTCAAGTTCTTTTTTATGGGCAATAAATCAACCGTGTCACCTGAAAGTAAAGTGCAACCGTTCGCATCCGCCGACAAATGTTCTAACAAACACGCCTACTGTATATTTATGACTGAAGTGGAGTGATAAATAAGCGTCGGCTTACCAGGCAGAGTGACTGGTTTAAATAAGGCAGCACAGGTGGGACTGTTTGGAGGATGACATACAGCAGGGTCAGGAGAGGCCACTGTCTACTGCACATGAATAAAGATACAACCCCAACAGAACTTGGGGAAAAAAAAAAAAGAAAAAGAAAGAAGTGACTTTGATGAGATGACTTCTTTTGGAGCGGGAGGACTGGCATTGGTGCAGTGCAGTGCAGCTTGGCTGGAGTTTGCCTGGCCTCTCTTATCCTCTGCCAGAGGATCCAGGGGCCAGCGGGGACTTGAGACGTTTTAAGAGGGCCTTTTTTTTTTTTTTTTTTCTCTCAACAACAGCTTTTTTGGAATAGTGCAGATGTAAACAATTACAGAGCAAAACGCTCATGACGGGGAGGAAACAGAGGGGGATTAGCTGAGCTTCATCTCCAGAGTTTTGGCATTAATTGACACACAGGCAAGAGCAGAGATGTTTTTCTATTAAATAAGTGGGAAAGGACCCCCATCACATCCCTTCAACATCATAGCCCACAGACTCTGGCTCAGTTAGAGCAGCACTGCTGAGCTCTGAGACCCCCCCAATGAAAACAGCCAGTCAGCGGTTTCTCTTCACATGGGGGATTGTGTCAATCAAAGGGGAAAAAGAACTCAGGACTTCAAGTTGAGAATGTCACAGACGGAAAATACAGCGTTTGTGGAAAAAAGACGGCAGTTCAGAGTCCAGGTCTGATGATTTCCCAACCTGATCGAATTGTAAATTCTTCTTCTGTCTTGATGAAAACTTGATCAAAGGGACTGAAAAAAAAAAAAAAAAAAAAAAAAAAAAAATCCTGCACTCGGAGAAAGTGAGAGAAGTGAAAAGGGCATGGTGTAAAATGAGAGGAGAGAAGGAAGGGGAAAAAACGCAGGGAAAAGGAAAGGAACTTTGAAGATTGAATATGTAAGAATTGGCCACCTGTCAAATTCATTCATAGTTGTTGTTTTTTTTGTTACTAACGTTCTTACATATTGCATCTTTAAGGAGAGATAGAAATGAAAAACACCGCAGAATATCCATAAATCTGGATATCATATTCAGTTGAGCCTACTATTCATAACCTAATATCCATACAGCAGTATGCCTTTGGGATCGGTGCAAACGTGAAGGTTAGATAAACATGCTTGTTGCCAGCAGGTTGCCAGTTACACCAGCAAAACACTGCGGTTGTACAGGGAAGCTCACTGCAGCTGTGAAATAGAAGAGGCCCTGCCTGATTTATAAATACTTGGTCAACATTCCCTGAATACAGAGAAATTAAAAAAATACAAAGAAAAAAAAAACCCAGAGATTTCTTTCATCTCCTCAAGTGGCTGCTGAGCACAACACGCTCCCAGAATAGATTTTGGGTAATGACTCCCCATGCTGCCTGAATAATTTATCCCGACTTTTCCCTAGAATAAGGCTGGTAAGTTTGTGCCAAAAATAAAATCTCTAGTAAACACGCGTTCTTTCATATGAGTGTGTTTATAAAAAGAGAATAAGTGGGCATTACAGGGTGGAAATGCTCCCTGGCATTTTGGCAACCAGATGTCTGCTTTATGACACGACAGGGAGAGCGAGGCCAGGAAGGAGGTCACAAGGTACATCAGTGGACAATGGACGACTCAAGCGTTCCTCTGAGATGCCTGTTGTGCAATGTACATCTTGCACTTTAGGTGTGTGCTGGCAGGTGCTTTAAAAGCCGACAAGAGACGAAAGGGAAGCATGCCAGAATAACTCGCATTTGCAAACACACACACACACACACACACACACACAGGATTATAGTTTGAGCTGTAGGCAACTCGGTGAGTGGCAACAGAAAGAGATGCTGTGTCAAAACAGAAGATGAACAACACTACAGCATTGTTTCACTGCCAACTTGAATTAGTGCCATGTGTCTTTTCAGCACCCGTTAAAGCTTTGACAGTAAATCTTCTCGTCCAACAGGTCGGCCCACTCTCTCTGGGCGCATCGCAGAA
This sequence comes from Spondyliosoma cantharus, assembly GCA_900302685.1. Lineage (NCBI taxonomy): Eukaryota > Metazoa > Chordata > Actinopteri > Spariformes > Sparidae > Spondyliosoma > Spondyliosoma cantharus. The sequence continues at coordinate 42,682 of OMLP01021891.1, read as the reverse complement.
ATTACAATAAAGAAAAAAGGAAAAAAAAATGCATTGCAAAATTCTTCTGGAAGGCAGCAAACATGAAACTGCTTCCTCCGTAGATGAAATATGATAACTGTGGGAAGCTTATCGAGTTTCAGGTTCAAAAGTTTAGATTCATGTCTATGATTGGCGAGCACTCACCCGAGTTAAACTGTACCAGTATCACGCTGCAAAAAGCCCTGCGCCGGCCAAGTTTTAACAAGTTTTTAGAAATATGAGATTAATCATCTTGTTTAAACAGGTATGTACAAGTACATATCTTTGTGTATTTGGGGGTTGTTTTGTTTTACTCCTTGGCCTTCATTTTCTTTTTTAAATGTGCTAAAATTAAGAATGCCAAAATTTGGAATTAAGGAGGATTTATAGTCAGCATATTTTACTTACTGCTGTGCTGTATCAAATCTGATCACAAGTAAGTTAAAAACGAGCACTGTCCACTCATTTCAAATCTTTTAATTAATATTAAGTAATATTAATATCATCTCACTTTCTCCTCAAACTCAATGTTTATTTCTCGTGTTTTAGCCTCCCTTTTTCTGCAGTGCAAGAGTGCTTCTGCCTTTTACTTTCTTTCCTCTTTATTGTCTCTTTCTCAAATAGTTTCATTCTTTCATTATCCATCGGGTAAGATCTTTAGTCATTTTGGTTTTGGTGTCTAATTAAGTTGTGTCTTTGGTTGTTTCCTTCATCTTCGAAAATGTTCTCGCAACTCATGTTTCCTAGAGCCCTTTTTTTTTTGTTTCATCTCTTCTGCAACTGTGGGAGTATCGCCACAGTCCATATTTCTAGATCACTTCTCACCCATTTGGTTTATTACTTTGCACATGAGCTAAAAGGTGGACCGGGTTGCGGAGACACTGCATGCTTGACTGGTTTTTCCATATAGCATAGAACAGGGATTAGAAAGCCTATCCCTCCACCGTGCATTACAACGTAATTAATCATCGTGCAGCCTGACAATTCAATTACTGTTCAGGTTGTCCCTTCATTCGCCTGTTTGTTCCAGAAGCCTCTGTGTCCTTGTCCGATTGGTTGTTGTTTGGTGAAAAGGTTTACCTTGTTTTTTTTTGGTCGGAAAAAACATCAATTTAAAAGTGTTACTAATAAAAGTGAGGGGGTAATGAAGTCGTAAAATGTTCATATAATAACATATGTGTACAACGTTTGTCACCCACAAAACAAACCATATGTGATTAGTTGAAAGCATACAACCCAGTGTTTTGTTGATCAGAAAATGACTTTATATGTGACCTCAAACAAAAGTAATAAAACCCTGATTCCAATAGAATTGTGTTGCTGTGTAAATAGTTCACAGAATACAAGCATTTGCAAACAAACTTTGTTTCCCAACAACGGTTTTTACGAAGTCTTCCCAAGTTCATGCAGTAATATCCTTTATACAATCATGTGTTTCACATAGTGGTGAACCTCGCCCCATCCTCCTGTGAGGATAACTCTTTCATGCCCACCATGATACCAACACATCGAGCATTCCACAACTTTATAAGTCTATTGTTGCCCCTTGGCCCAACTTGTTTGAAATTAGTTAGTTAAGCATATATTTACAAAAAAAAACGAAGTTTATAAAGAAAACTTTAAATGTAATGTCTGTGTGCTTTTTCATAAATGATTGTCAAAAAGGTTGTGCAAATTATTAAATCATTTGAATAGATGGCACCATGCAAGAGGCCAGCAAACGGAAAAAAATATAAATTCCAACATAACAAAAAACAGTGTCATAAACTAAACAGAGGGACAGAGAGGGCAAACAGAACTATTGTCCTCTGAAGGGCCCAATGCCAGATTCTAGCAAAGGGAAAGGAGCATGAATCGTATTTTTTATTGCTTCCAAAACTGACAAAAACTGTAACACAGGGTCTTTTCTCACCCTGGATGACCCAATTACAGCAAGAAAGCCTCTAATTCCTGGTTTGATAAATTGAAGTTGGACATATTACCTTCTCCTTCTACGTCTACCCCGACAATTAGTCGATGGTTAGGTGCATAAACTCCCAGCTTTGCTGAAGTAAGAGCTCAAACCCCCCACTGTCCCAAGACTGAGAGACATTCTAAATCTTTCATCCCAACCATCCTGAGGGATTTACCAGTAACCAGTGATCTTTGATCACACGGTACCTCTTCCGTAACATCATACCACAAAGGCACACAGGTCTCATACTGGCAGCCATAATGTTTTTTTCCATGGCACGGACACAAACGGACACCAATATAGCCTCATACACAAGCATGTGTGGTCCTGAGTTTGCTTCCTTTGTGTGTTGCTGTTTTCCTTCGAGGTAAAGACGTCCGCGGCAGTGAATGAGTTTTTAAGTGGCTCTGGGGACTTTGTGGGACAAACAAGCGGCAAGGTCCCGTCCCAGCACCCAAAACCTCAGACTGAGCTCCACACACGGCAGGAATTCGAGTGAATGGGAGAGTGTCTGAGTCAGCGCATGCATTTCGTTTTGGATGTGACTCTTTGGTATGAGTGTGTGTGTGTGTGTGTGTGTGTGCACGTCCTTCTGCACCAAGGCTTCATCTAGCCATTGTTCCTGGAGCAACCACTGCGGTTCCCCACAGCTGATAACACCAGAACAGCAGAAATGCATTATTTTTATTCCAAACATAATTTTTCTGTTTCCCCTGCTGACATGAGGAACAAAATACTCACCATTTACTTAATTAGAGGGGTGAGCTTTCACTCACGCATTGTGTCTCTGAAACGTTCAGGCCGCTCTGAGCGCCGAGCAGCTGCCAATCGGTAATGAAGAACAAAAGCGGCACATCTGCTGTGGCTTTGGCGAAAGAGCACCAAGGCGGCCTCAAAGCAAACTCCAACCTTTTATAAGAACCATAAAAAGACCGCACTCAGTGCTGGGATAGAAAACAAGAGGAAAAAAAAAAAAAATCATAATAATAATCTGGGTAAACAAAATCTGCTGGCTGCACAGAAACACGCTCAAATGGAAAGTCAACAGCGCTCAGAAGACAACTATCGACAGGGATAATCCATGGGAACACAGAACTCATAATTCGTCCAACGAGGAAACTGGACACCATCATTATATCTGCCCTATCTGCAGCAGTTCTGGAGGGGAGGAAAACATGCAAACTAGACAAAAGTCTTGGCATTTGAAAGCTCCAACGTGTCAAACAGATATCGAGGGATGAGCAAGTCCAAAGGGCTGCAGCACATGAGTTATTTTTTCCTGAAGATGAGGGTTTGGGCTGTCAGAAGGGGTGGAAGGCTGTGTAATGATGCTGCCCATAGTGTTAGAGTGGACTCGATGGATCCACTCTATCACAAAATAAATCTGTTCAACAGTTGCGTTAGGTAGGGAGAGAAAGGATTGGAACAGACTGGGCTAGTTTGGCTCTGTGAAGACGAAAGAATTCGGGGTCAGATAAGTAAGAACACAGCAAGAGCCGAAAAGTCGGCCTCGTCTTGAAGTTGATCCCAATCTGCTTTAGCTTGACAGACTTGACAAGGACGAACAGCTTACATCAAAACCACGTTGCTGAAGTTACTAAAGACCCACCCAAATGTGGGAACTAGAGCAATCTCTTGTTTTGTAACTCTGCTTGGCGTTTTTTTTTTTCTTATTTGCATTGATAGTATAACACTATAGACGGAGGTCAAAGTCAGAATATTGGTATCGGAGCAAAATTGTTGTGGAAGCTTCCCAGCTGCGGGCTGGAGCCATCAACTCAACACCATAGTTTAGGGCTTCTGATTGAAAAGCCATTAAAGCACCGTCTGCAGGGTCACGTCTGCGAAACAGGCTAGCTCCATCCATCATGTCCCGATGAAGACGTTCACAGGAAACACGTGGTTCATTCTGCATTTTTCACTGTCAGCAGTCATCTGCTCACACAATATGTACTGGCCTCCCTCAATATTTCTTCTGCTGTGTCTAAGATGTGCTGATGAAGCTGCTAATTGTGTTCCTGATCCCCTCCACTGGGTGGTCAAAGGTCAGGGTAAACACATGGAGGTGGTTCGCATTTAGTGTCCTAGCCAAGGACACTTGAGCAGGAAAGTCTGTTTGGCAATCGAAGAAAATATTTCAATGCATGAAATGTATTTAGAAAGAGGCATAGTTGAATTTAGGCCACTTCTTGGTGGTTGGTCGGACTGTTCCTTGCCAAAAGACTGAAGATGGTTGTTTGAGTTCGCATTACAGTCATTGTTGGCACAACGCTGATGCAGTCAGGTGCTTACACCAAGGTCCTAAACCTTGAGGGTCAGTAAAGCTCACACTTGCCATATTGCCATCTTACAAACGTTTCCAACAAAATAAAATTACATAGCAGAAATGTATTCATATTGTGGGGTATTTATTTAAAAAAAAAATGACATTTGCTAATGCTAATTTTAGCTCTGTTTCCCTTGAAAACCCCTGACCCCTGACCCCTTAGTAACGACCTAGCAACAAAGACAATTTCTAGCCCCTCTTGAGTCAACATGAGCTAAATCTAACACTTTTTAGACATCCAAACTAAATAAATACCTCACATACAAACACAAAACTGCTCAGCTAGCTCAATCTTGTTCTAACTAAGATATCTGGAGAGATTTAGCTACCTCGTCTACAATCTTAACATGTATTTTTTAAGCTAGTAGCCTAGTGTTGTGGCATGGAAATGGGTAGTACTATCTTTAGTGATGAGATTAGTGTTCTGCCATGCTGACTGGATCATGTTATAAATGTCTAGTTGACCAACCAGACTGCTTGGTTGGAACTACTTGTTGTACAGATCCAATCACAATGCTTGTTTGCAATAGCTTTTGTGTTGAAACCCCTGCATCACACACTAGCTTACACACAATTTAATTATCTTTTGTCGTGACGTTATGTCAGAGTATACAATCTAATTAATCTAAAAGCCATATTTGATCTGTTTTGTATTTCACTGATAACAGCAGTAACGTTAGGTTGGAGAACTATTTCTGCGTCAGACCACAGACAGAAAATGACAACTCGAGTTTACCCAAAACTGACAGTTGCTAGGTCGCTGCTGGGGAGATTTTCAAAGATGCAAGCAAAGCAAGACAGTACATAAAATAATAATAATAATAGAAACATCAGGTCAAACCATCATGTTTTACTACATACCTTAAGAGGTTACAGTTACGGTAGAAAATGACTTAAAAATAAACAAGTTCTTTCGAATCTCTGCAGAGCAAATCAGCTGCCAGTTGTCTAACCATATGTGACTGTTGCTGTTAGCGTAACATCACAGCGATTTGAAATTCACTGAATGGCATTCAAAATATGAGATAAATATGCTAGTTGTTTGGTGGAATTGGGATTGGTAGGCAGTATGAAGCAGCAAACTCACACTCATAATCACTCCAAAGAACATCCTCAGTGGTATTACAGCTTTTTTTACGGTTTCACCAAAGGAATGTTTTCTTCCTAAGTGGTGTGTATACATGAGAACAAAAACTATAAAAGCATGACTAATTGGGCTTCATGGGAATTATCAGCACAGTTGGAACTAATATGTGACCAGACTGTTTGGTTGCGAGTAACTAGTGTATAAAATTCATTAGTACATGCCATAACAAGTAAGTTTTAGCAATCATGTGCAACCAAAGAATTTGCTCCATCATATAAAAGTTAGGCTTCAGTAATTTGCCAAACAATCGTGTTTGGCAGTTGAAAGAGGAATACAGCCTCTCTGGGAAAACTACCACCACCCAAATAGCTCTTCCTATTAAGACGGGGCACGATGTGAAAGGTTTTGGTTTGGCAGTGCAGCAGGCGAGGCTGAGAGCTGGAAAGAAGAGCTGAGTCCCTGCACGCCGCTGCCTCCATCCTCATGCTGCATTAGGGGAACAACGGGCCCGGAGCAGCAAATCCTATCCCCGAGTGGGAGCAGCTCTCCATCCCTCATCCCTGCTTAAAATGGGATCCCACAGTCCATTCCCTCCCAGAATGACATGCTAATGCCGCACGAGGCTGAGCTGTTGTTGTTATCTGGTGTCACTAACACCGGGTTATGCTCCTGCAGGCTATACAGCATGCTAGGTTAGTCTCCTCACAGAGACCTTGTAACTTGCAAAGGCTGCAGAGAAACGGCAGTGGGTGGTGGAGAGCCGCTTTCCACGCCAATCCATGATAACATTCGTTTCTTCCTCGAGGCATTCTAAATGACCAATGAGCACAGGGAAATGTTTACCTACTGTGAACATTAAATGACTATGGCAGTTAAAGGCAGTGTGTGTGGAATAACATGGTCAATGTGTTGACTTTCAAGCAAATGAGCTACTAAGCCTATTCAAACACCCTTTTATATTGTTAATTGTTATTTATATTGTTAATTATTGAATTGTTTGTATTCATTGTTGATTGATCTGCTGATTATTTTCACTATGAATTGGCTAATCGTTTTGTCTATATATTATTTAGTGTTGGGGTATTAATGGATGAACAAGGGCTAAAACTGTATCACTAAGCCTAAGCCAGGAGCAATCACTGTAGTCCACTGATCTCCTCTGTGACTGACTGCTGTATGACAAGATACTCTGCGAGACTCATCTGTGGATTAGCTGACAAACAGATCAATTTGTGTGAATGAAAGTGAATCTCCCACTGATGTGCTGGAGACTTTATCTGGGCAATGGACAGAGTTCTTGGTTATTATGACAATATCGTCAACGTCAATGATCTCTGAGCCAGAGAAGCACCATGTACCTGTGTATAAATACTGTCTGTATTCCCTAAAGGCTTGGATTTCATTAGCAGAGGCAGAACTCCTTGAATGCCAAACAACCAAATGACGACTGTTAGGAAAGGACTGGATTCTATACACAAATGCACAAAAAGATCAACTTTCTTCCTCCCTCTGTCTCTTTTTTCTAACAACTTCAGCAAACAAGTTTAATAATTCAGTAGTGACAGCCGGTACCTGCTGAGTCCTGGGACAAATCTTATATATACAGATAATGTTGAGCTGTGCAGAAGGGAAATGGAAAAACAGCAATATTGTTGGTGCTGTAACACCAGAGATGCGAAAGCAGGCTTGCCAGGAGACATACTGTAAATGGTCAAATTAGAGTGTTTGGGATCTCTGAATCACTTTGGCCATCATCATTAGATTTTGGCTGTGTTCATGACTGCGCTTTAGTGTATTGTTGATTGACACACATGAAGAGAACTAGTGATCTGGTTCACATACAACCTCTGATCACAGATATGATGCGGAGTAAAGATCTCCACGCTTTGTTCATGTCACACTTTTTCTTCAGTTTATCTTATGAACATGTTTTCGGTAACACGATTGTTAGAACAACATGCTAACCTCAAATTAGCCAGTAGCAATTTAAGTTTCCAATGTAGCCATGGATGTAAAAACAATGATCACTGGAGTACTTGGACTAAGTACCATTAAGTTTTCTTTTGTGTCAAAGTTAAGTAGCCATTTTTTCCTATGTCTACTTAACGTTTTATGTAGGCCACATTAAATCGGACAAAACAACAATCCTTGGAAAGAGTAAGTCACTGAATCTAAAAATATGTGTTCCATGTCTGTGTGATTTTAAAGAGTTATGGCTATGTGGTATTTTTGACTCAAATTCACCTAGCGCAGTATCTCCACCTCATTCTTTCCCTCCGGGCCTCCCCCTCAGCTCTCCCCTGGGGAGGCTTTTGACTTCCTCTTTTGGGTTTGTCCCGTGGACTGCTTCTATTACGGACCACATCCTGTCATTTTCCAATGGTTAAAATGCCTTCCACGTCGATGAATTAAATTACTCAGATGCCCTGTGAATATTTAATTCTCGACCTCCCCATATCATGTTAATTCCACCTGAATGGGGCTATTGTCAACTTGCTCTGTCTATTTCTTTTGTTTTTTTTTCTTATTATATTCACTCTTGTCCTGTTTGTATCACTCACTTACAGTTGTTTGCTGCTTCCATTGTGATGTTTAAAGGGAGGACTGGAGTAGAAAGGTTTGAAAATTAGCCACCAGGGCTTTTTTTAATGGCAAAAAAATCACACAGACAAATACTACCTCAGAAAAACACAGAAAAGGAAAAGCCATTGTTGAGCCTTAATGTTTACAGTTTGACACACGTCTGTGAGTCTCCGTCCAATGAAGACCAGTTTACATCTGCCCGTTTCCCCTCTAGCTTCCTCCGTTTTTCATCGGCGCTTCCGAGAAGCGCGAGGCCTTCCAGTTATTATCTGTGGTGTGTGACTTGTTCATTTTAAGGCTTTATGTCACTGGGCTGCTTTGCTAATCTAATGTTTGGACCTGGCTGGCTTTGGTCTTAATGAAGGGCCATGAAAACATCAACAAAACACTGACCAGAGTCCTTCCTGCTGGGGCTGGTTGTGCAACAGCAGAGGAAAAGGCTGACCAGAGAAAAGGAAGCAAAATGAGTTATTTTTGCTTTAGGTTTTCTTTGAATTCAGGAAAGATGCTTTCTCATCAGTCCCACGGGCATTTTTAGCCCCAAAGCTAAAAATCCAGTACTTTAACTGCTATAACATTTTTACAAGCATGGGAATTTAAGTTCAAACACTGGCTACTTTGCTTTTGACGCTGCCCTATTTTTGAGACAGCATGTTGCTGCTCGTCTACCTGCAGTCTTTCAAGGGAATCACAGTTGAGTAACAATGCTCTCGAGTAATTATGTCATACAGTGAAATGGTACTAACAAGCAAAAGGAGCCTTCTCCACCTCATCATTAAATGGATCACAGTATTAAAACTCTATGTGGCAACAGAGGCAAACACTGTGATTAAAAAAATCACAGACATTTAAGAGGTTATTAGTGGGCGGCAGAATTGGTTAGGAAAGAATGGAGCATATTCTTTCATTATATTTTTCCCATTAGTGCTGTCACCTCTGTGCTCGAGCGAAGCACAGAAGCTAATTTTTTTAGCTGTCAGTGGAATTAGTAAAAGTAATTTACATTCCCTGTAAATATAGTGAAAAAACAGAAAATCTAGCCTGAAAATGCCACCAAGGATGTGTGTAATCTAGTGGACATTAGGAGTGCTATTGTGCATTCATTTTTTGTAAATATTCAGGAAGTGAGTTCCATTTTGATCTTTACATACATTTTTATCCCCCTTTTTTTCCCTCTATATGTTATAAAGAGCCTCATTGCAACAGTCCACAGGTGTAGTGTAAGTTTTAGTAATGTCTCTGTTGTGTTCAAGTGTCCCAGTAGGCCACGTCAGTGCGACACTGAGCCTGAACATTAACAAACAATATTAGGACGTTGAAACTGAAGTAGCTAAATGGAATCCAACCAATATTGATGATATTATTTACAACTGTGCTTTTTCTACTGTGACAAGTCAAGATGTCCTTCATGAAAAGGTGGAGTCTAGGGTTGCTGTTTATGGTCAGACAGAGACACAGTGACCTAGAAAAATGTTGGACAGCTCAGCGGCACCAGAGTTAGAAAACATAGAACAGCTTGATGGAAGCAGAGTTAAAAAAAAAAAAAAAACATGAAATGGCTCGGTGCTACTAATGTTTAAAAAAAACATCCTGAAAACCTTGAAGTAATTTTGTTTTAATGCATCGCAGATCTTTTGGGTTGGTCAACATGTGCGTGCTGTCAACAGCTTACTGCATCCTTGTTCTTCGTTCTCACATTGAAACTATAGTGTGTATATCCCACTAGAATCCCACTTATGTCCAATCAGAGCTGCCGGTGTGTCCTCCTGCCAGATGAAAGAGAGGACAGTCGCAGGACAGATGCAGAGTGGGAGACAGGATGCCTCGATGGCTATCACTGCAAGTGACGCACTTCAACTGTCATCTCGCAGACTCTGTGGTCAGCCTGTTGACACTAAGTTGCTCACTGCTGTCACTTCCTCTGACATTCTCTGTGGTGCCATCATTAGGCAGCGACATCACTCAGACCGACACATGAGCCTGTGATTCTGCCGTTTGCTCCTGAGCTCAGAGAAAAAAATAACTGGCAGATTAACAGGATCAGGGCGGTGAGGGAGAACGGGGAGCTGTCTGAACAGGCTGTTTGATGAAGGAGAGCAAGCAAACTGCTGCAGGTGGATGATCAGTGATTTATGAAACACGCTTCAGCGCTTTGACAAGACGCTTCAAAGCAGCACTGCATGATTATGACTTTAGATTTCTAGGGGAATGGCTTGCTGCTAAGTATTCACAATTCTCAGTTTCTATCAATTATCAAAACTACATTATTTAGCTCACTTTGGCATCTGATGCATTCTTCTTTTCTTATGAATTTCCAGGCCTTTCCACTGGAGAGAAGGTTTGATGTTTGTGCAAGAATGCGGAGATCCTCGTAATGGAAGTACATTGATGAGAGCAAATTCTGAGCGCAACCTAGTCTTGGTCAACATTTTAGCGCAAACGCGCGCGGATTCGTAAGAATTCGAAAGAATCCGATTTGAGAGTGCAATTCTGATCATGTGCGTCCTCTTTTTTGGGGTCTGCTCTTTCATTTTTCTTCCCACGCTGTGGCTGCTTCTGAGCAACGGAGATCGCACAAGGTCGCTTTGCAAACCATTTTTGTCCAACGAGCTGAAACAGGGCACAGCCACATCTGGGCGTCACATTGTTTTTTCAAAGTTAAAGTCTACACAAGGTAAACATAGTCTCCTTACAGAAGAGCAATTGTACATTCTGGTGATCCAACCGGTCCGTACTTTGGGCCGTTGTTGATACACCTGAGCGTGCGGCTAAGAAAAATCTATGTGTAAGAAAAAAAAAAGAGTAGATCATAAAAATAAACTATTTTCTTTGTCTCCATCAGGTGTCTGTCCCAGTTTTTATTCTGAAAGTAGAAGAAAGGGTCCCACAGAATGACCCTTTGTGTCAAACTGAACAGGTGATGTGCTTAGTGGATCCAGGCTGCTAAAAGTGAGCGTGAGCAGCTTTGATCATTACGAGCGTGAGAATCCTTGCTGCTGGCTCAAATGGTGACACAATTCCTCCCGCATGCTCAAATCCTCCGTTACGCTCACAATTCTGTCCTCCCTCTCACACAAATCTCAGTCTGCTCTTACAAATCAGTGCCTGTGTGCTCTCAGGGGTCGACTTGCAGAGTTGTGTCAACTCTATTTGGTGCACTCTTAAATCTCTCATCGTCACCAGACTGTACCTCCATGTCCTTGGCACATCATCGCTCAGAGCAAGGGGCTGTTGCCCTGAGTTGCCTCAAAACAAACAAACAAAAAGAAAATCAGAATACAAGGTATCGGTTTACGGGCTGCAGGCAAACACGCAGACACTTATGCACACAGATGCACACACAATAGCAGATAGCTTACAAAATAAACAAGAGTTTGACATTGTCTGCACTCAGACAAGCGGATGATAAACACATATGCATACAAAAATTGCAAAACAAATCTACTGGCAACGACGGTAAATAAAGATATGCAACCCCGTCCCTGACGTTCTCTCTCTCTCTCTCTCTGTATCTCACTCACACGCACACAAACACACACAGGGCTGTTTTACATTCAGGCCTCAACCAGTTGTTTGCACTGAGCCCGCTGTAAGTGAGCCAGAGCCAGGCGGCCACATGCTTCCAGGGTAACAATGGCAGCCAGCCCGCAGGGGTTGAAGGGGGAGATGTGAAGCCCCCCCACCAGCCTGCAGCTGCCCTGAGGTCTCCAGCATTATGTAATAAGTTGGCGTCGAGGTCCAAATGTCTATTTATTGATAGCCAAGGCCCTTTGAACTGGAATCACCTAGTGACTGGTCTGGGAGATGAGAGAATAATATCCACATTTGGCCACGCAGCCCTGGCTTTAATAGAAAAAGCGCAGCCTGCAGCATTACCATACAAGCATTTTCTCTTTGATTATTAACAACACTGAAATAAATGGCTGCCACAGGGCTTAGCCAGTGCCGGTATTCAGAGTCAATAAGGGATGGGAAACAGAGCAATAGCAATACTGGCTTGCTTTAGGTAAATAAATAATAAAGCGAGAAACACAAGCACAGCTTGATTTCTCCCTTACATGTACTGTGCATCTTCAAAGCAGGTAAAAAAAAAAAATGTACGCAGTGAAAGGTGACCAATTACAATTTTATATTTGTAACATGAATGTGACGACTGGTTTTTGCTAAGATGATTCATAAGCTGTAGGTATAATCAGGTTTGAGATATTTTTTTTTTCCTCTTGAAACAGCTGCTTGATGTGGCTGTGGCTTTTAAGAGTGTAGAGTTAACTCAGTTCTAAGGACTGTAAAACCAAAACAATGGGCTAAAAGGGCACCATAACAAGCTAAGGGCAACTGCACAGTGCATTTACAGTGCATTTCACTTGATGCAATGTTAAGAGTCTGTCTTCTGACTTGATCCAAAGTTATAATACACATAATGCTTATAACCACTTTAAATAAATAAATCAGCATTTGTCATGGTGGCGGTTCTCTTGTTCAACTCAAGCCACTAAACTCAAACTTTCTAACAAAAGTTAAAAAAGTGGAAAAGTTAAGTTGCAACAGTGTTATTTTGTACTGCCTCTTTTTTTTCTGAGAAGATACAACTTATATGCTAATGTGTAGTATTCTAACTGCTGTAATATGGTCTAACTGCATGAATTTGACTGAGAAGTGGTATTCTTACTATTCCCTTGGTTTCATTACATTTCACTAAAGAGCTTCAGGAGTCAAAGTAGCTCCCTGTCACACACCACACTACACTACACACACACACACACACACACACGACCTGACCTACATACTGCACTGGCCACTCTTTGTTCGTCATGGCCGGCAGCAAACTGTGAAGCTCCAAATCAACTCACGATGAAGCAGTCTGGCTTGTCTCATTCATAAAAAACACAACTGCGCTTCACCTGAAACACTCACACGAGAACATCATAAATTACTGCACTGCGCACACACAACATTCTTGGTGTAACGCATCGCTGGTCAGGACTGGTTTCACAACACCTCCCAAACCCCGTCTTTGGAAGCTGTGAGAGTTTGAAGATGAAACACTAGTCTGTCTTATAGGCATGGTTGCACCCTTTTTCTGCAGATTCGAAACATTGTTTTTTTTTCTATTTGTGTGACCAATGAGAATCAGCAAATCCTAAGAATTTAGAAGCTATCTATCAGAAATGTCGGGCATATTTGCTACCAAAAGTACCTCAACAATTGATCGACTATCACAGAAGTTGCCTCTTATTCTTTTATTGATTGACAACTCAATTGCCTGACAAGAGCCCAACTGATGCTGGATTCTTTTTGCTATGTTCCCTCCAATGTGGTTATCAAACACTTGTGACAAAGGATTGTTATGGAGGCGGCACATTTTGTAGTTCAACAAAAAACTTCTGTGCACTGAAGCGGTAAACTTCACTGGGAATTAAATAATTACTCCAGGCTAGGGCCGGGCAATATATACGATACATATCGTTATCGTGATGTGAGAATAGTTATCATATTACATTTTGTGTAGGTAATTGTGAGGTAGTGAGGTAATTTTCTGAACTTACCAGACTGTTGTTCTAATACTTGCCTTTCCGAACTCACTCATTATATCCACATTACTATGATTATTTTTCATAAATCTGAGTTAATGTTTCGTGAAAGTAGCAATAGTCCTACCTACAATATTGCTGCAATATCAGTAGAGGTTATTGGTTGAAATCATCGTGATATTTGATTGATTTGATTTTGTAGATAAATCTGAGCATTAACAAAGTGCTTTTGAGGACATTTAAATATGTTGAGCTATATACACAATATGTGTATTAGAGCCTGACCGATAAAGGATTTTTAAGGCCCATATCGATACAAATATTTGATGATTTAACAATGCGATATTCTGATATATCGGCCGATATATATATTTATTAAAAATTCATATCATAACGAAAATATACACCGGTATTCGGTGTGAACCGGTATACCGCCCAGCACTATGTCATGTAATACTGCCACTGCCAATGTGCAAATTGCTTATCATTCTGATTTTACACGTTCACCAGTATCACTTTAAAATGACTTCAATCAACTTAAGAACTCTGACAAACCCAAAGAATGAGCTAAACTTGACTTTTTTCCACAGAGCTCATCAAACATCGACCTAGCAATATTTACTGTCTCTTTGTTGGGATGTGGCCCCAGAAACACAGCTGTGACCTTTGTCACATGCGCACCATATGGAAGAGGTCTGCAACCCATTTCTCTCAATCCATTTTTTCATGCTTCAAAACACTTTGATTCATTTCCACATAAAATTTGGAGTGATTCTTGATGATCTCAGATGAAGGACTTTGTTCCAAAAAGCAACACTTGTGTATAAAAACGATGAACCTGATTCTGTCAGAACCCCAGACACACAGATGGAATTTATCATCAGGAATGTTACTATTAGAGTATTTACTACCAGCTGTTATTGTTTCAGAAGTCGTCCCATTGTTCACTCCTAGAAAAACAAGCTTTTTGATGGATGGGAAAAACACCATGATTATCTTCACGCATTTCAAACATGAAAGAAGCTGCTGGCGGCCATTTTAAAAAAAAAAAAATTGGCATATATAACTTGAAAACAGACAAAGGCTCTTTGCTTGCTTTTCAAGATTGTACCTCGTGCTGCTGCTAATAGCTCAGTGTACGGAGGTGAGCTGAAATCACAGCTTTTGGCAAACAACATTAAACCCCTTGATCTATGCACACACACAGCCACCCAGACTGACCACTGCCCCCTCTCTACACCCCCCTCTTGTGGCTACATGACGTCTGAGGTCAGGTTTGGCCGTGCGTGCTGGCTGGAGATAAGCTTCCTTCCTCCACAGTATAAACTCAATTATTATTAGTGATCCATGAACTGCTGTAGAGCCTGGTCCCATGGCTTCACTGAGAGGGCTGCAACACTACTGCAGGGTTTAATCCCAATGGAGCAACACACACTCAGTCTACTGGAAGTCATTTGTCATGTGTCATGCAATCTTTTTCTAGTGTTTCAGTCTCGTGCAATCTTATTCGGGACATTTTGGCTGCAGGGTAACGTCGAATTTAGGATTAAAGCTTGAAAAAAGATGTAGGTTCAAGAATTAGCAAGATTTGATCCTTCTCTCAAATATTAATGAAATAAAAATGATGAAGGATTAAAGCAAGAAGGGGAACAACTACTACTATAATTACACACTTCTGAGGAGACACATGAACATCAGCGCAAACACACACCACTATAAAAAAAGATTACAGGGTTTAGGAAGCTCTGTTTCTGAGAAATAGCTTCTAGGCTGCTGGCCTGCTCCACCTCGGCTTCGCCTTCCACAGCCAGATAGCAAAGTTCAGAGGAAAAAAAAGAGTGATGAAAAAAGCAGCCAGAAGTGCAGGGAGAGAAAATCTGTGCGATGGAGAGGAACGGTCGGGGAAATTAACCTCAGGCAGGTGAGGAGAAACTGTCAAAAAAGAATTAATGTTTCATCCCAAAGCTTTAGGGCGAGATAATAGAAGATGTGTGCAGAACAGACTCAAAGTTTGGCCATAAACTTTGGAGAGGAGGGAAAGAAAATGTTCTGGCTTAGGCTTGGCTCTGATTCCGGACAGTCATGTCAGTTGTTAGTCTCACTTTTCTCCATCCACAACATCCAACCGACCAAGCCACAGCCTGTTCACCCTGCTGCTATCTGGCAAAAGATACAGAAGTATCCGCTGCCACACCACCAGACTACATATCGGCTTCTTTCACTTAACTTCTTTCAGCACTCCAGCTTTTTTTTTTTTTTTAGAGCATAAAGCAACTACAACACACATCTCGTGATACAACTCCGGTGTTGTAAAATGACTGTCAAATGAACCTTTGAGTCATTGAAAGTTCCAAGAAATGCCATCGTCGCAGTTAGAAATACATGCAATATGATAGGGTAAAAAAAAAACCTCACGCTCCCCGTTTTCTCAGTAGGTTCAATCCAGGATCATCAGGATTACCCTACAAAAACCTATTCTAAATCAAAGTCAGATCTTGTATTTCTTCTAGCTTACATTGTTGATATCACGTTACAAGTCTGGGTGACGAGATGATCCTTCATTCCCCGGGGTCCCTGACAGGCAAGGCAGCATTAGGGACATGGATCGCTGCTCGCTGTGTGGCATGCATGTGGTGAGAGCGGAGCAAATCTGATAGGGAAGGGTTGTGACCCGTGCCAGCCATTCTGAGAGAGAGAGAGAGAGAGAGAGAGAGAGAGAGACACACACACACACACAGAGACACACACACACACACACACACACAGACAGACAGACAGACACACGCAAATAGTTTCTGAAGGTTCATCTCCCCGCGACTTCATTCTGGCACACCTCACTGAATTAGCTCACAGTTCGAGGCTCATCCCATCCCACTGGAGATAACAAACCTGAATTTCCAATTTAATTTCCTACCTATCTTTGTTTTTTTGTTCCGTGTTCCCCCATGCATCTCCCCTTTTGTCCTGCTTCCAATACAATTAGCTAAATGAAAGTTCGAGCTGTGAATGCTAATAAATGCTGCTAAGAGAACGCCTAATTTGATTGTGATCAAAAACAAACAAGCTCGTGAGGGAACCAAGCTCATCATTTTTCACTCCATTCGTTCCCGACCAGATCGGATCGGGATCAGAGCTCACAAGCCTCAGCGGGGGGGAGGACTCAGAGGCGTGTGTTATCTCATCAGTTCAAACAGGCCGAACACTGCACCGTATCTAATTTCAACATGAGGCTGATAAAAATCAGCGCACTGGTGGCATGTCAGTCCTCCCCGATCTGACCGCACAGACTCATTCCAAAGTGTACACACATTAGCCACAACCAGCAGGCGTACATAACACACGCATGCCTACACACACCCTGAGGCAGCGACTTTTTTACAGCGGGCACCTTGAACGAAAACCTTAGTGAGTCACTGTCAACGAAGAAAAACAAACAGCTCGTAAAATACACCATCAATTTACTTTGTTATTCACCTGAATACCAATAAAAGTGTCATCATGAGTAGCACCTGCCCTTTAATGTTAGGTTTCCTCGTCTAATACATGTGTTTAGCTATACGACAGATTGACCTTGCCTCCAATTCCAAAAAAGGAGTAATTATGCAAGAAAAACAGAAGCGCAGGCCTGCCTTCCAAGCCCCCTTGATTAATGTGTCCATGTCTGGCATAGTTCAGTGCCGATTGGATTTACAACAGCGTAATTGATGGGTGAACTCCTACTGTGAGACAAACGTCAAGACAGGATTTCCTCCTGAGCGTGAAGATTCCCAGCGTGAGAGGACGGAGAGAAGTCGCACGGAATAAGAGCCAAACCGTCTGCTGGTAAAATGAGCGGAAGATTTGTGGAGATTTGTGGGAGGTGAACCTCAGGTCCCCTTTCCTCTGAGCAGCTCTGAGATTGGAATACAGATTGAAGAAGGAGCTGAGTGAGAGTGAACCGAGCCGGTTTAATGGAGGACAATGGCTCCATAGAGTGTGAACAAAGAGGCTTTCACACACCTTGAATGTTTGCGTTGAGTTGAGATGAGATCATAAATTAGTAGATAGAGAGGAACATAGGTGAGGATTGAAGGACAAGGGGTTGGGGTGAGGGGAAGGTGGTCCTATAGGGGCAATGAAGGGGGGACTGATGGAAAAAGGGGGGGGTTGTGTTTGCCTTTAGGGTTCCGCTGACACAATCCGATAGCAGCAGGCAGGGTAACTTGCGTGAACAGAGAACACCCTGAGGGTCTGACATGTGTTCCTACTGAGAGCGCAGTGTTCAGGTAAGAAAAATGCAGTGGAAAAAAAACAAATACATGGAGATGCACAGATAGCAGCTAATGCACTGAGATGTCACCTTCCTTGAAGGTGTTAGCCACATGCTAAGTGCAAACAGGGTTAAGAAATTTGCTTTCTGCCCTGTTGATTTCAGTTTTACTGTTTGATCTACATGGTTTCATATTTCTATTTCTGTAGGTCATGTTCTCTGCTGTGTTCGGATGAAGAAATTCTTCATTTTCCTTTGGCACTGTAGCCTACTGCTTTTGGAGTACGAGTTGTAAATTGTGGTCAACCACTTATGGACACTAAGACAATGGTCAGTTCTTCCAGTTGCAAGCTTGCATGCAAATTATAGCTGATGCATGGAGCAGAACACTTCAGTTTTGTGCTTTGATACAAAATGGAAGTCATACGAGACTGACCAGCACAGTAATTCCGGGAATTATGTTCATGTTTGACAATTCTGCACCTCGGAATTTATATCCAGTGCCAAGGTTAATGCCAGATGTAGGAAGATGGAAAAGTGAGGTGTTCTGGGGAGGTTGGGGTAATGGATGGGCGTGTAGCACATCTGACTTTATGTGAAAGAGTTTTCATCACCAACTAGCAAGTGAGCGTCACCAAAACCTCCTGTTTTAGTGTTTGTACACAGCAATGGTTCTCTGAATTGTAATCTTTCCCGAAGGAGCAGCCAACGGCAGCACCTGGGGACCAACTTCAGACAATGTCCTTCAGTGGGATGCAGTCATGAATGTTTGATGACTCAATGAAGAAAGCATGATATAAAAAAAATAAAAAAATGCAGAAGTTTGACATATATATATATATATATATATATATATATATATATATATATATAATCAAGATTTTGCTTTTCTTGCTCTTATACCAAAAGAGCTGCTTTGGTGCTGCTTTGGCACCTGTAGGAAAGACGCCTCCTACTTGTGGCTGTTGCAACACTTAAACCAGAAAAAGGACAAAAGATTTTTTGATTCCTTCTTGAATCAAGTCCAATAAAGCTCACTGTTTATTTTCTGTATTTTTCAGCGGCCTAATTTGAAAGCAACAATCAAATACAAGGAGAAATCATGGTCTATTAGGTTTTTATGACAGTAGTTCTGCTCTGATATACACTCATTTGATTCTAATGGAAAGCATTAAAATTGTCAATAGCATTAAAGAGAAGTATGAACATGCATGAAGGGGGACTTGTAAAACTGCTCCTACTTTATGAATGAAGCTTTCTTGGACATTTCCCCCATTATGGGAATACCTGTCAGGATACGTTTCTAGGAGAGCTGCTGTTTTTCATTCCGTCGAAAGCTGCAGACAGATTCTTTCCGACAGGTTCTGGTCTACTGGGATGTCTTTCTCTCTCGAGCAGCCGATTTAGGACTATCTAGGACTGTTTGTTGGTTACCAATGGTTACAAGATGCCAGCTCCTTGGAAGAGTAACAAGAATTGTGGAATTTGTTACATGTTTCTCTTTCTTCCACCGATTCATTCCTGCCAGGTTTTTCAAGTTATAGTGCGGAAGAGGAAAAAGATGAAGGGTAACTGTGATAACACAGCCAAATATTAGATTGTCAGTCTGAAAGCATGGCGCCATGTCCCTTGTAACCCATGCTCACCATTCTCAAAAGACTCCATAAGAGATGGCAACAATGGCTGTAGTCTGTCGGTCTTGGCCCTCAGACTAACCCCAAAACAGAATATGGAGCTTTTTCAAGACCTGCATTCGTCCCCGATGCTGTAGGAAAACATCAGGCTAGACTGCAGCCTACTGACAAGTCTCAATAACCTGTTTATCTCAGTGCAGAAACCAAAAGTGTCGGTATTACTATCTCACTAACAGGAGTTACAGATGTAACATATGTGCATTCATGACTGTGCTTATTCTAACCTAAATTGCAATGTTTTCCTAAACCTAGCCAAACTGCAAGCATACGACAAAGGTCCAGTAGACCTGTCACTGGTACACTGCAATGGTTATGTTGTTTTGGAAGTCTCTGGCAATAGATGTATTACTGGCACCCAAGACTTCTGAGTTATTTTGGTGTTAAGATAAAACTAGTTAATGAAACTTTTGACAAAGAAAATAAAGATCTGATATGATAATTGGATTTAGTTTAAGATTTTTTGTGTGTATTTATTATCAAACAATACTTCTTAGCAGGAGGCTGCACACAACAAAGTCAGAATTACCCTCGAAGGTGAGAAATGACAGCAAACAAAGCTTCTCCCAGTGTTCACGGCATGACAAATGCATATTAGAACATCAGCGCTAATTACATCAAGGTCGAGCCAGTTGGGATCAAAGAACGCAGCAATCGCTCCAGCTCTCAGAGCGACCGAAGATTACAAAAGCCCCTCTGCCCTGTTTCAAACGCGGTGGCTCTCAGCCAGCACGACCCGAAATAAAATAATTTTGAAGACTGAGATGAAAGAACAAAGGAGAGAAATGCAAAGAGGGAAGGGGAGAGCATTATCAAGCATGTGTTTTGTTCTGTGTGAAGAGTGACAGGATAACGGAGAACAAAGCATGAGGAGGAGCGTTCGGAGAGGAGAGGCAGGGAGGAACAGAGACGGGGAGAAACTAAGACAGACGCACTGATTCCATCCAACTGTCAGACACATTTTACATAAACTTTTCCCCTTTTTTTTAATTGTTACAGGAATTTGTCTTTTTTTTTTTCCCCCCCCATCTATGAAAAACCTCAAACTTTACCTGAAAAAGTCAGACTTACTAATGTCCTTATAAACCATGCTTTTACTGAGATGTGAATATATATTCTGCATTTGGCAACGAACCACAATACAACACCTCATGAGAAAAATCCGTTTTGCAGCAGTGATGGTGGTTTTCCTGCACAGAGGAACAGTGCAGTCTATCACAGGCTTGGCAAAGTGCCGGCCTACCGTACCGTGGACGACCCCAACCTGAACCCGAACATGGCCGGGTCGCCGTCATCGCTGGGAGGGCAGGAGAGGCAGGGAGGTAGCCAGTGAGAGACCACAAGAGGCCCCAGTGAGGGGGGAAAGGAGACGGATAGGGGCTTTACGTGAGGGAAAACATGTTGCTGGGTGGTAGAGCGAGGTAGAGCGACAAATAGGGAGGCAGCGAGAGAGAGGGGCATGAATGGCAGCCATGTCCAGTGAGAGTGGAGTGAACCAGAGCAGAATACGTGTGGATCACAGCCAGACAAGGAGGCAAATTCTCTGTCCGTGTGAATATACAGCACTTTACATAATATTGATGGCTTAAACACACACACACACACACACACACACACGCCAATATGCAGGGAGTTCACGGCCACTGAATAAAAAGACCGGATTGTATGCCACTGCTGGCTCTAGACCTTGGCGTTCTAAAAAAGTTCTAAAACTTGAGTAGAATAATAAAAGTTGTGAGTCAAGCCTCTCTGGAGACTTATTCCTCTTGCCGTGGCATGAAAAATGCCCTGAACGCTCGCGCTGCGGTGGAGGTTGAGTGAAACCGGATCAGGAGCTGAAGCAGCAGCTCAGCAGGGGGCGGTATGCGGGTTCGGAAGCCGGGTCTTTAACGAGGTGTCAAGCTGATCGGCTCGCCGACGGCCAAACTGATACACCCACCCGCCCAGCCTCTGTGTGGCCTGAGCGGCACCCAGGACAAACCACCAGGGACCATCAAACAGAGGCCCCGGTCCTGCCAAAGCAGCTCGCAGCCCATTATCGGCCTGGAATTAGAACATTTGTCTCCTGCCAAAGCCTTTTAATATCAACAGCCCATGTTTTACATGAAAGGATTGTGCTGACACGCTGAAGTATAAAAAGTTAGACTAAGAGGAGTAGGAGTTATGAATCACACTGCGTGAGAACATATGTAGCAACCTTCCTGAGAATTAAAGAGTGAAGCAGAAAAGTTCTGTATAAGAGAAGAAGGATCCACTGAGGAGAGAATGATGATAAAGGTGCATAAAGCAGAAGTTCCTGTCTGATGGTCAACCAGCTTCTGAAGTGGCGAGGTTTTGTCTGACTACTTCTGTAACTTTCCAAAACTGACACATTTGGAAGTACTCCTTTGCTTTCCTTTTACCTCCCCACGTACTCAAACAATGCGTCAAACTTACTAAATCTTATCCAGCACTAGCTATCCATTACTTTAAGAGTTAGTTCATTGCGAGAAAGAATCCCAATTTAATTTGCATCATTAAGTTATCCGAGGCAACAAAGAAATAATTGCTTCAAATCAAATCAAATACATCAAATACCACAAATACCGTTCCAAAAATTACACACACCAAAACGGAAGTAACGTTAGCGCCAGGTTTGGAGAGGGTGCAACGAGAAACTTTGAGCTTACTTGATAATGTCAGCACAACGATTTTAAACAAGCACCGGGTAGATGTCAACCATGAAGCAAGCAACACTGATCAAGCTTTCCAGGTGCATGTGCCATTCCCATTGTTGCGTGGCGTCAGATAACCGATTCTCCGTGAAGTCGTGGTAGACGGATTTGTGCCGAGTTCACAAGCAAGGACTCTGACTTTGAGTGGCGCTCCAGTGTACTTTTTCTCGGAGGTCGGAAAATTCTTACTGTCTCGAACGCAGCATTACTATGCACGAGGGCCACTGTGACGTGCGAAAGCTGTCAATCTCAAATTACTGACAGATTACTTCACAGAGATCTTAACGTTAGCCTACATATTATTTGGATAGGATTCCCTTAAATAAACGTGATAAATGTAAGCTATGTCATCATCGAAAATGTCATTACATTTAAGTAAATTAACACTGTTAGATACGGTTCTAGTATTTGTGTTATGTGATTTTACTGTATATGGTTGGTTGTTCATATATTTTTTGTTAAATTCTTGTCAATAATTGTTTCAAAGATTAAGCTTTTATTGTGTTCAATAAAAGTGTATTTTCCTAAAACTGGAGACACGTCATGTGTAAGCTAGACAAACAAACGTGTGCACAATTGTACTGTTGTGTACCTAAAGAGCCCCTCTGTTGCCGGCAGACACATAGAAACCTCCCAACCGGATGCACTTTGCTTTCTTTTGCACGCGGGTGAACACTCACCTCCACTGTTACAACTCCATCCTAGGGGAAACACTGGATGTAGTATGATGGCTGCCACTGCAATCTACTGTACTGAAACCATCGTCCAAGGACGGGAGATACTATTCTGTCCACTAGATACAGTAATGCTCCTGAAGTTTAAGTTATCTTTTAACATAGAAATGTAGAAAATTCTCTGGTTCCAGCTACTTATATGTGAATATTTCTGGTTTCTTACTCCTCTGTGACAGTTCAGTGAATATCTTGTGGACAGTTGTGGACAAAACAAGACATTTGAGGATGTCGTCTTGGGCTTTGGGAAACACTGATAGAATTTTTTTTTGACCATTTTTGGACATTCTATAGACCAAGTAACTAATTGCCTAAATAGGTCGACCTTGAAAATAATCATTAGATGCAGGCCTGCATTATAGTATGTCTTGGTAAGCAGTAATTCAACAATTCCAAATCTTGTGAATCCACTATCACACATTCACTTTTGTAGAATCAATAGATTCCTGATAGCTCAGTGTTTTCAATTTTTAAGCAAATTAGCTCCTTGAAGCCAATGTTGGTCTTCCTTTAAGTTGTCTCTTTGAAGAGACAGATTGTAAAACAAAGAGTGAAAAATCATGGCAGCAGAGGGAGAAATAGCCTGACTTTTAGTTCCTAGTATGGGTCAAGCTCCAAAAATCAATCTACGATTCCCGCAATGTAACTTTATAGTGTCTCACTCAACACGCATGCTGTCTCAGAACACATGCTTTCCGTTAAAGATGTGAAGCGTTCAAACCAGAGCCTTCGCAACCTCGATGACCTCAACAAGGTCATTTCACTGAAACTTTGGAAAGTTCCCTCCAAAACCACAGGAGACATTATAAAGCTGTTGTCACAGGGTGAGCAAAGACTCGTCACGATGAGTAAACTGAACTTCATGCATAAAATTGGTGGAGGGCCCCTTTAAACCCACAACTCGTGCTGTGCAGCCAAACTTCTTCTGCAACCTACAGATTCAAATTCTCTTGTCGATCCCAAAGTTTCCAAAGTAACTAAATATCTCAGATTGAATTTGGGAATATGTTGCTCAAGACATCTGGACAGAGTATTGAAGACAAGTCAAACATTCCACCCAGTGTTACCTTCATATAGCTTTAATATAGAGCTAGAACAAGCAGCTACAGAATATATATAAGACACAGCCAGACAAAGTAGAATGAGATCCTAGCCGTTGTAAACACTGGATGGTTCAGAAAACTGTCATGTTCGAGAAGTCATATCCTCATGCGCCATGTCTTACTTTTCCTGTTCACCTGCGTTTCATTTGTTAATTAGTCCCACTGTAATAAGCCTGTGCTTTTCCCTTTGCCTTGTTCGTCAGCTCATCTGTTTTCACCCTTGTGTCACTTCTGGCTTTCCTGTTTTTCCTCGTGGTGTCAGTTTGCTCCCTGTTAACTGTGTTCCAGTTTTTGTTCCCCCGTTACTTTCTGGTTTGCTCTTTGTTTTTCAAATCAATCAATTTTTATTTGTATAGACAATCATCTCATCTTGATTCATTTATTTACAGAGACCCAACATTTCTCATTTCTTGGCGACAGTGGTGAGAAAAAAAACCGCCTTTCGACAGGCAGAAACTTCGAGCAAGTTTTCCGTAGCTTTCCCTTGGATTCTCTTTTGCTTTTGTTTTTGTTGCCTTTGTGTCATTGCCATTTTATTGCCTGCATTGACATTGTTTGGACTTCGTAGATAAGCTTTTGTTTCTTACCTGCCTACCACTGTGTCTGCATTTGGGTGCTCACCTTTTTGCAAAGAACAAAACAACGATACTATGTGTAATATCCCACATGAAGTAGCTTCTGTTCATGTTGAATTTGTCCAAAAGTTGCATTATCCAATTCAAAAGTAAACTCCATTCAGCCCCCTTGTATTTGGGTGGCAATGTTTCAGAGGTGAATTTCACCCAAACTTTGCCACATGTAGCAAAACTACACAATTTGATGCCACTAGTAAGAGAGTAAATGAGAATATGTTGATATTAAAGTCAATTTGGTGAACTAACCCTTCCAACAACGGTTTTAACTCTTCCGGAACCACATGAAGCCTCGTCGACGTCGGCCTCCACTTACCAGCACAGTAACCCCAGACGTGTAATAGCCCCACCCATCAACAGATGGCAGTGTTCTGTCTGAGATGCCGTGGGGAAAGAGAGGCAGTGGACCCCTGCATAGAAGGGATGCTGCTTTAATGATGGATCTAACCTTGGGAGATGATAGTTAGGCTGCAAATGAGCTGCTGAGGTAGAGTCACACCCACCGACGTGAAGATTAACATCATTTTACATTCATATTACAGGCAATCAGCAGACCCTTTCATCCCCTGGGACAAGTGTAGTAGGATAAGCTTCGGCTGCCTGTTCACCAACTAACAGAGGAAAAATATGGAAACCATCACACTCCGACAGCCGTGAACAGCGTGCTGCGTCGTCTACTTTATGATTTGTGTCCATTCCTCGTATCTAATCTCTCCACGGATGAAAGTAGAAAAAAAAATGACCTCCTTAACATCTCTACATGTGTCTGGAGGAAGAGAGAAGACAAACGAGAGAGAAAAAAAAAAAACAGGAGGGGCTCGAGAAGAGAGGTGGGAGGATGAAGAGGCAGGGGCCAGGAGAAAAAAAAAAAAAGGAAGGAGGGAGGAATGAGGAGGAAATGGGAGCAGAAGACAAAGAAAAGAGACAGGGAGAGAAGCGAGAAGGAGGATGCTACAGATTGGGAATGCCGGGGAAAAGGTCAGCTGCCTCTTCAGCACTTCTCCTTGATGAACCGAGGGAAACGGTGGCCTGGATAAATCCTCTTTTGTCTTATTTACTGAGATGTCGAGCGTTTCATCGCTGGGTCTATAAATGGGCTCCTGTGGGGTAGAAACAGACGGGCTGAAGTGGAGAGAAACTCTGCAGAGAGAGTTGATGTACAGTAGTGCTGCTGCAGGGCTTCAGCAGGGGTTTTCATCCCAGGTTTTAGGAGGGTGGTTTCTGCAGGTGTCGGGCAGAAAATCCATTTCTTAGACTTTCTTAATGACACTTTAACTTTTATTTATGACAACAGCAGAGATAAACAGCTGAAACAGAAAAGCGCATCCATGGGGATGTATGTTTAAAGAGAGCATTCCACTGTATGTGATGTATTCCCTTTAACGCAGACTGCAAACCCCAAACTGCTCGGGATGTGGCATTCATCATCTTCAACATCAACTGCATGTATATGGATCATGTGAGCATGTTTGGGAGGAGATTAAAGCAACAAGTCTTACAAAAATGAAAATTCAGTATCCATCTACTCACCCAGAAGCTGATGACATGATATGAGCGATGTTTTGTATTCTTCCAAGCACTTTTGGAGCCTCACAGCAAAACAGTGTTGCAGCATTACCCTAAACTTGTTCTAAACAGTAAAAAAATTAAATAAAATAAAAACATCAACTGGCTCCATACAGCTCACCTGGTGTAATTCAAGGGCAAAACTGATTTTAAAAGGCGTGATTACACCCTTGATGTGCGGTCGAGCTTGTACACCCACAACAGATGCTAAGGTGTTTAGCTTAGCAGCTACAGTAAAGATTTTTTGTCTTAAGGGCGAAAATTACATATTTTCAAAATCAATTTGTGATCTCTGGGCTTCCAGAGACATTCCCTTTTCCCCCCGTTTTTAAAAACAAGTCCCCATCTACTCCAGATGTCTAGGAGAATGTTACGACACTTTTTTGCTGTGAAGCTCCAGAAATGTTTTGCGGACAACAAAACTTCACTCAACTTTCCATCAGCGTAGGTGAGTATATAATAACTCAATTCCCATTTTTGGGTGAACTGTTACTTTAACAAAACAAGAAGTAATTCCTCTTTAGTAAGGGTAACTTAGCATGAAGCTTAATTAATTAAGCTAGCCTGACTCCGTCCAAAGGTAACACCTACCACTCCACCTAGCAGTGCATCTAAAGCTCAATGATTAAAACGTTATACCTCGTTTGTGAAGTGTAAAACCTTGATTTGTAAGTTGATGAGGTAAAACTCTCAATATACTGTCTTTGTATGAGACAAAACATGAGCAGAATTAACACACCATGTTATTCATGCTTAAACAGCATCCTAACTTTTATGGAATTGCCTGGGACTAATATGTGGGTCTCCAGGAAGTCACTGTACACACATAAACACTGTTAAGCCTGCTGCTGTTGTCACTCTGAGATAGCTGTATTCAAAAGGATTTGCAGAAGTTTTGTTTTTTGTAGGAGATACAAAAGGACTTTTTTATTTTTTTTATTTTACAAATTTGCAACAGTAATACACAAAAAGTGTACATTCTTAGATCTTCGAGCGTTTAAGCTCATTTGAATCAATTACTGACCACACCTCATTTCTATGCACCTCCTTATGCTCCTTCATGACTCACTACCTCTCCTGCTGCTGCTCAAACCAACATGACCTCCCACTATCAGCGGCACCCACTCACCACATACTGAAAGCTGATAGTAAATATTTGGGTTATTCGAGCGGTAACCACAGTCCTTTCCCCCCCAGTACGATAACATAATGCTGAAAAATGCTTATGATAGGGTCGCCTAGTGGCTCAGTCGCCCAGTGCCAAAACCACACACTCAACCCCTTGGCACAAAGAAATATGGCTTACAGTGAGCTTAAGAAGAGCTTTCCTGCTGACTCTGCACTTCTGAACAATTTCATAACTATGAGCTGTCACAAGAGGTGAGAAAGGGCTCGAGAAGGAGACGCTTCCCGCCCGTCTCCGCCGTGTCTGCATGTTAATGAGGACGAGCGCTCGCTTGATCGGCCGAAAAACCTCATCGATCAAAATACACAATGAACCAAACATGCTGTGGCGTCTCAGCGCATCAGTATGTTAGGGACGTTGCATGGAGTGAGAATAATTCAAGCTCACTGAGTCACGCCGTCTTATGTCTACTTGTCTCACAGGCATTGAGACAAGGACGTACAATCATAAAAAATGTACTGAGTCTTTACAAACAATTTTGTGAATCAAATTGATAATTAAATATGAAATGAGCATGAGATGTTTAATGTTTAATAGGCTACATCAAATGATTTCAAATAAGAGGACACAGCTCAGAAAAGAAAGCCTTTTCTAGAGGTGATGCAGATGAGCAGTGTAGTAAGCAATGATGATCAAGTGATTACAGGGCTATTTTTAATATCTTGTTGTATTGTTATTGTATGTATGATATGAACCAAACTAAAAACATGATTGTTTAATAAGAACACATTCAACAGGATTTCAGTGAGAGGAAACAAGAGCATCGTTGGCTTTTTACTTTTATACGAATTAGCAACTGCCATCCTGTGCAGTGATTTTAAGTCAATGGGGCCCAAAGTGTGGTCCAGGGTCCCACAGATGTCCTTGACGGGGTTCCAGAAGGCCCCCAGCAAAAAATGGGATAACATTATTTTGCCTAGGATTCCATCCATAAGTTACACAATAACTGACGACTTTGATCAAGTGTTTCATACACTTTCTTTACTAAAACCTCTAAAAGCAAAACTGTGCTCCGATGTGTGTCAGTATAATTTGCGTCATAACATAGAGCGAGTTGAAAAAGTTGACAACCACTGGTTTATCATTCAAAATAAGAACAAACAAGAGTATGGAAGAGAATGCAACTAACTAACCCAAAACAATTTCAGATACTTTATGTGGAGACTGATGCATTTTGGTTTTTCCAAACAGCAAATCAGTAAGACTCAGTACAGTCAACAGTCTTTATAGGATACCCAAGGTTGATTTATTTTTTCCATAGCGAATCTATGGTTCCCCAAAGTTCTGACATGAGCACATAATGACATTTTGCTTGTTGTCTTCATAGGGATTGAAATAGGTGTCTTGAATTAAGTAGTGTGAGAAGTGGGTGAAAGTCTTTTACACTGAACCGGATTACATTTGAATCTATTGCAGATTTACTATGAAACAAAGGAACACGAACTAAGAGAGATGAGGATACAGGATACATCTTTGGAGTTAACAAAGTCTGTTATAAAAATCAAAAATGGTGTTAATCTGCAGATCTGTGAGTAGATTGTGTAAAATGTTATCGCGAGTAATCACAATTGAGTCTCTCTTCACTTTCAAGTACTGAGTGACAAATTCACAAAAAGCAGCGTGTTCCCAAGATGAACTTGAACGCTTCATCACTCCTCCCTCTGCCTCCCCTTTCTCTTTTGTAGGCAAGGTGGTTATCAATATGACTCAGCCTGGAGAGTGGATAATGCTGAGGGAGTGATGACAAAATTCCAACTTAATCACCTCTTTGAAAAAGAAAGGGCACTGCCTCATTTAAGCAGAATAGCAAAATAGCTGTAATTCTTCTGGGAAGGCAAAGTCATAGTCACCTCCACCCACAGCAGAAACTTCCAGCCTAAAGATAGAGCTGATATTTTTCAAATATAAACACCTCCTAAATTGTTTTAATTGCGGGCACACTGAGCACAGTATTAAGCCCCTCTGATACCCGTCTCAGCAGGCTCAGAGTGACCTTGCTTATTCCCAGTTCATGATGTCTAAATTTGAAGCGCTAAATTTGAGTGCTTCGGTATGCCCGGTATAATGCCGGGAAGAGTGTGTGTGTCTCCCACTACAGTGGCACAATCCATGGGCGTACATCCTTATATGTTTCAACACCCACACGCACACACCAATCCTCCACATAAATATAATACGTCCACACAGTGCTAATAAAAAAGGATCGGAAAGGGTTAAAAGTGAGCCTTTTATCTAATTAACCCCTGAGAGGTAAGCTGGTATAATGGAGCTGTCCGGACATGACTCATGTCGCTAATGAGGCTTTTAACTGCTCTGTAACAACAGGGTCACATCCAGCTGACCTCGCTGTCGTCAGGGAGACGCACAGGATTATGAATGCAAGGTATGAAAAAACTCCTACAGCCAAGTGGCTCACATGCATGCTGGGTCAGAGGTCAGGGGTTATAATAGCCAAAGAATCGCTCCATTACAGCCAGACTCGAAGCTAAGTCCTCGTACGCTTCATTCACCCTGAAGGTACTGCTGAGAGGGAGGATGAGGAGAAAAAGGACAGATAGAGTTAGAAGTAATAAAGAGTTTTCCAGTCTGGTCAGATGTGAGCCTGCGGCTCCACCGCTGCTGCTCCTCCTCTGGCTGCTGTGGTCGCATGCTATTAAGGACACATAAGAGAGACGGATGGCCGCTGACAGGCCGAGGCAAGACCCAGGCCAGTTTCTCTGGGTTTCTTTGACGTCTTGGTGTTTTAGGAAGGTGGTGGAGGTAGAGGCAGCGGGGAGGGGGGGGGTTACACGGGTCGAATTTACGCTGTGGTCTCCGTCCGGATCCCGAGTTCATGACCCCCCTCCCTCCTCAACAAGCGGGTCTTTGTGTTGCCTCTAATTTGACAGGCCTTATGTTTTCCCCCTACTGTTTGGCCGCGCTCGGAGCTTTGCTTTTTGCTGTTATTTCAGTCGTACTATTACAACTCGGAGCCAAGAAAACACATAGTTAACTTGTCAAGATTATGAGGTTTTCACAGCTACTATCAAGAAGAGAAAGACAGAAAATTGTGAAAAGAGCAGTTTGATTAAGATTGCAGAGAGCTGCCTGGTTAGAGAGAAGAGAAATTCAGTATGTATAATTTATAGCAGCTTCGTGCCATTGGAAAAAAAAAACTCAAATAGCATACCAATTAAGTTATTTTCTCTGGTTTTTGGAGGCCCGGTGAATATTTGGGATCGAGGAGGTGCAGGGAGGCCTGTTCTGGTTTGGCCCACATCAACCCTGAGGCATGGAGATCCTCTCCTTTGGTCCTCGTGACCACTGACGTCTCGAGTTACTTTGTGTAGAGCCGCCTCGCTTCCTGCATCGCTTATTCTGAGACTCTCTTTACCGTCTGTTTGTTTGCGTTTCTGGGTGCGCGTGACTTTCAGTTTGCTCGTCTATCTTTACATGAGCGTGTGCAAAGTGCTGAGACTGATTTTTTTTTTGTTTTAGACCAAACACAGCTTTGCAACAAGTGTCCATCAATTAGTGCCTGACATTCCTTTGCCTGTTTAGCTTGAGACTGACAGTGATTGACACTTACAGACACGGGATCTGACACATCTGGACTATCCAGATGTGGCAAAAACCCAAACGTGGTTGCTTTAACAAATCAACGACTTGAGAGTGATCTCCAAAAAGTGCTCCGTCGTGTTCTGCTGGGATTCAGCACAATCATAATTTACATTTCAGTCATTCCTGCTCTGCTCGACACCTTTCATTCGAAATAATTGTTAAAGAGAGAACGTTCTGCACAAAGGGAAGAAATTAGATCTAAGAAAAAGAAAAGAAGTCCAGCTGGAATGTCTGGATATAACAAGAGAGACAAGCTAAGTGGGAAACAACACCGAGGCCAGGCTCCTCTTTAGAGTTGGACCGTGGCCTGACAGCACATGGCAAGAAAAAGGCCACCTTAGCAGCTGTGTGTACCCACACCCACAATTTGAATTCAACACGAGCAGAGGGACAGATATATACGCTCTCCGTTTCAAGTCCTTCTGCTCAAGCTCCAACCTGCTCACTTCCGTTTATCTGGAAAAACACTGCCTTAAGGGGAAAACGACAGACTGCCGCCCCACGTGACGTTTGGCGACATCGTTTGGCGGCTGGTGCTGCCAATCTGGGCCCCGTCACGGGACCCACCTTGAGAAAGAAGCCACCCGCTGCGTGGCACAGATGGGATGTCATTGAGCTGGCACACTCCTTTAGTTCAGTCATTCATGTTGACCTCATATTATTTTTTTTACAATAGAAGCAGAATGAATCAAGAATTCATTCATAAAAAAATCAGCACATAGAACTGAAGCTCTACAGTTCTTTTGTGCTGCCAGCAGTGAGAACAAATGGCCTGTCGAGACTGCACTGCCTTGGTTCTGTTAAGGGCTAAATGCAGAATAAATGCATTACAATTTTGGACAGATGCATTTGAAGAAACCAGTGTGCTGCTGCTATAAAGTTCCTTATTGCTGCAGGGGGGGAATCAATTTCAGATCTGCATTACATCACGAATGGAGGTTGTTTATACCCCTCCAATGCAGTTATTCTAGGGACACGGATGTTTCACACACAAGGTGTCTGAGTTCATATTGCACAAAGCTGCTGGGAGCCAAAACAGGATGAGGCTTCTCCTTTTCCCAAAAAAAAAAAAAAAAAAAACAGATGCCAAAAAAGAAACAGATGAATGGAACAGTGCAAGGGGCAAAATGTGAGATGAGCTCTAAAAATCAGACATAGACTCAGCTTGAAGTGATAACACAATAGGGATGTAGGAAGAAAGGAGATGGAAACAAGAACTCCCCCCCTCCCCCGACAGTGTCTAAGAAAATGTTGGCTGCAGTGAGTGGGAGACAAAACTTGCAGAAAACATCAAGAACTGTTGCTGTCTTTGTAGAGACTAGTGCAGTGCCTGTTCAAAACATGCCGTTGTGAGGGATCACTGAAGAATAGACAACCCTTCTTTTGTTTTATTTCTCACTGCAGCGCATTATTGCACCACTCTAATCTCTATTTTGTTTACGTCTGATTCCCCGAATTGCGCCATCTTCAGCGCTGCACGTCCTCGAGTCGTGTGAAGTGTGACGTAGATCGGATGTGGATAAACGGACAGAAGACGGACATCCTTTCCAGATAGATTACAAATGTGCGGAAAAAACATCAGCACCAGAACTAGCTGCATGTTATGAATGAGTATGAATGTGAAATCAGGTGATACCGAAAATGAGTATCCTTGAGGATGCGTTCGTGTTAAAAAATACATCAGCGTGCCCAGAAACAAAGAACCGGCCAAACCTCTGTTCAGCAGCAACATCTGACATTCTGTGAACAGTTCGAAAACATCTGAAAAGCATTTTGATTCAATTCGCACAGCCCCTCCTGTTTAAACACTGCCAGAGAATCATTTTTTCAGGGGTGAGGTGAATAATGAATGAAAGTGAAATTTACATTCATGACCATCAGGCTATTTTTGCACCAGCCTAACATACATTATGCAACCACGTTCGGTCCAAGCTCTGAAAAGTAACAACCTGAACGGAGGAGTTTAGAATAATACTCTGTAATAATCTAATCCCACAGCACATATTCATCAGCGTTAGTATCCCTCCAGTGAGCTGAAGCTTCATTCCTGAGTGGAGGTCTGGAAAAATCTAGCTTCTCCAAATTTCAGGTATTCATGGATGACGAATGGTGCACTGGCATAAACTACTGAAAAGTGTTCCCCAAAGTGAAAACAAAAAGACTGAAGTTCACTTTGAGACACTTAATCTGTAGTGGGGATACTAACTCATAGATCTTTCCAATGTCACGTTTGCTGCAAAGACAAGAAATAAAGCACAAGGTTCAACTGGTCACCAGTAGAGTGTATCCATTATCTACGCCCACTTTGCCCGG
Source organism: Spondyliosoma cantharus (assembly GCA_900302685.1). Classification (NCBI taxonomy): domain Eukaryota; kingdom Metazoa; phylum Chordata; class Actinopteri; order Spariformes; family Sparidae; genus Spondyliosoma; species Spondyliosoma cantharus. The sequence goes on along the minus strand of OMLP01021891.1, from coordinate 9,416 downwards.
CGAGACAGAAAATGAGAAATGACTGATCGTTTTACACCGCGTTGCCAGGGGGGCAAAAACAAGTGGGAGGCTTGAGGGAGTGAGCTGCAGAAAACGCCCGACCGCAGCCGCGTCCTCCCCCTGATTTATCCCCCTCTCCTTTCTGCAGGGCTATTAAGGGTAAGACAATATTTTCAAATTGTTTTATTAAACACTATGTGGCCTTATTTATTGCTGTCTCCCCAGACAGCTATAGCATACCTGCAGCGGCAGTTTGCACAGCCCCTGACCGGACTGAAAAGGACCATTGAAGCTCCATTGGATGAAAAATGGAGCTGTCAGAGAGTGTGACCCCCCCCACAGAGCGACACTGCACGCAAATGTGTGTGTGTGTTTTAGATAAACGACCGAATGTGATCCTAAGCTATGTATTATATTGTCTTTCTTTCCATGAGTGCGTTGTGTCAGGTTACGAGTGCGTTTTTGTACCTCCAGTGTGTGTTTGCATGGATTCTACCAATTTGCTTTATGTGTCTATGTGCACATGTGTGTGTGTGGATGTGTCATTTAGCCACTAGGAGTCTTTGGTGGCTCAATGCTCCCAGAAGCAACCTTGTTCAGACCACTGCAGGCTACCAGGTGGTAGCATGGTTCTCTGCCTTTCTGAGCATCAACCAGGCGTGGCAGCACGACTCATACACTTCTCATCTCTCATGCTGCCTCTGGATAACCACACAAATGCATACAAATTAACTTATCAAAATTAATCAATTATGTGCCATGGCGAAAACAATCTGGCCAGCCAGGACCTTCAGCAAAACATCTGCTTGTTGATAGAGACCAAAATCAGGGATGAGAGTACCTGCTTTTCTGCAGCCTTTTCAGATCCTTTGACCTTGCTGGCTTACCAACTGGCGCCAATATTCAATTGACTTAGCGACTACTGAAAGAATAAACATTCAGCATCCATTCAAAAAAATATTTTCATTTGTTGTTTTCATGGTGGAGGAAGAGAGCTTTGTCTAACAAGTTGCTCCAAAATCTATTATACATGTTGAGTTGGATTGAGATCAGCTGACAATGTAGACTAGTATCCTCAAAGTGTCATCAATGAAAGACAAATTTATTCTCACAATGAAATGGGGGACCATGGTCTGTGTCAGTCTGTGTCAGTTAGGGTACCTGACATGAAAAGGTTTTGAAAACCACTTTTGTGGACCACTGCATACAACTTAACAAATCATTCAGTGAGCTCTCATGCCCTTTAGAGCAAAATCGACATTTGCTATGTTCTGAAATCGATTACTCAGGCCTTTCTTTTAATTGGTCACCCATCTGTATTAGGAACAGATGGAACAGCATGGCATGCCGAAGCAGAAAGTGGTTTATGGAGAATTTGAAAACAGCGCGGCTTGATATATGAGGCTGAAAAATCCAGACAAAGACCTCCAGACCTCTGCAGCTATCAGCTACACGCATCTCTGCCAATCAAATCTGACAACCTCCCAATTGTGAGTGGCATTTTAGTCTGCTACTTTTTGATACATTAACATCATCCCATGACACGTTGAGGACCTTTGGCAGAGCCTTGGACTCAGATGTCAGCCTCAAGGCCTGGGATTGAATCCCATAAAAGACTGAGACCAAGAGGAGATGAGTGATTTGAAAAGAGTTCCAGCCCATAAAGATATGGTATATGATATCATGTAACAGATGTCTGGTTTGGATTGACATCTGAACGTTTAAAAATAAAAAAAAAAATACATCGAGGCTCCACTGAGGCTTTAAATGCCACAAGAACAACCCATGGAAATGTGTGAATTCCAGTGGAAATCAAACCTCTAACCCTTGCAGAGAAAGTACCATTCAGCGGGTCTAGCAGAGGTAAAAGACCAATTTTACCCACTTGAGAGCTATAGTGAGAGCAACCCTATATGTGAAAGACTTATACGACAGCCGGCTGAATCAACAGGAGTGTTTACTGTTGTTCTAAAGAGACGGCTACAGCAGGGAGAGAGAAAACTACCATTACCGCTTGAATGTGCATGTGTGTCAGAACGAGCAGGTTTACCATTCACAGCAGTGGTGTGAGAGGCTTTAGAGAGCTCATATCAGATCAAAGGACAGTGAGTCCATGGGGGTTGTTGATACTTACTCATTAGATAGCAGAGTGGAGAAGATGAAAAGGAAGGATAGAAGGAGGGAGAGAGAGCGATGGAAGAAGAAGCTCAATTGTGAAAGTGAGAGACACGCAGAGACAGACAATCAACTAATATGTGTGGCAAAAAAAAGTGTATGTGTGAAAAGACAGAAGAGGGGAGACAGCTTCTGTAGTATATATATGTTCAGCATGCGTATGTTGCATTTACTTGCATAAGTTTTGTCGAGACTCACCCCAAACTTTATCACAACCACTAAGAGCATAATATACAAGCATAACCCTAACCTAGGTGTGAGCCTGCCAAAATCTTCAGTTTGGGACATGTCATTTTCATTCACAGTAGCGGTAGTACAGTTCAGTAATTGTTCGGTAAACTCAATTAGGGATTGGTTTAAAATGAAAAGACCATATCGCATGTGCTTATTAGGGACCAAGACCAACCTCACAATAGAGTCCTACTGATAATTTAATTTCAGGGCCGATTCAAGTATTAGGGACTACTTAAACTTAAACACATTTTTGCAACAACCCCTTAATGTGTTATCAAACGCTCCTGACAAAGAAATAAATAAAGGCAGGATAAAATAGTTATGGGGAATTTAATATAAATTACCCCTGGCATCTTTTCCTGCATTATAATCTACAAAAAACAAGGTTTTCGTATGGGCCCATATCAGACATATCAATACCCATAAGCCAATATCAGCCAGTAATATCAGCAAACGGATATTTTGGCTAGGCTTTACGTCACACTGACATCATCTTCCTTTTATTCTGTCCTTTTTTTATTTGGAACAAACAAAAAGAGAGATGACATTTGAATCACAAGATGACAAAAGAGTTTTGCAAACCAGAGATCACACAATAATTCATCCATCATTTGACAATTCCATCTCTTTAGATCCAATGGTTAGGTTAGGATAAGGGGCTAAGCCTAGAGGTGGAGCCGGACTATGCCAGAGCCCTTGCTGGGTCTGCAGTAAGGTTCCTGCTCAAACTCTAGACACTAGGTAGACACTTTTCTAACATCACAGGGTAGACGGTCATATCGTCCAACCCTACCCTAACACTACTATACAGTACATAGTGAGATTCTATATTCATATGTAAGAAAATGTTATCTAAATATAGTCTCACCCAGTCTCATGCAACATCATGGTTACATACACACATCTTCTGCACACCCACACAACTCCAAAACTCCACTTCAGAGTCTGTAATGAACTGTACATGTGTATAGGGTCTGACAAACTAGGTACATTAGGTGTGATGTGACGGTAAAGAAGGGTGTGAGATAAAGGGAGCGAGACTAGCAAGAAGAGAAAGGGCATTGGTGGGGTTGAAGTGAGGGAGCTTGTCTCACTTTGGTCTTGTCGCTACAGATCAAGAGATGCAGACAGCAGGGCAACCAGGGGAAGCAATGACCCTGTCAGAACTACTCACTCTCATCTGGTCAAAGGGGGAAAAAGAAACACTTGTAAGTGAAAAATGAACTCCTTGACACAGTGTTCTTCTTCAAGTTTCAAAGGGCCATGTTCAAGCTATGCCAACACTTTGTAATGCCTCAAGATATTGAAGTTGAGGCCAATTTAACAGCTAGAACTATGACTCCCATATGCTAATGGAGGTTGTGAAACACAAAAGGCAACAGAACATTCTGGTCCCTGCATGGTGAAGGAATAACTCTATAATGAGTTTTTTTTTAACATGAATGTTTTCAATTACTTTTATAGTATCTGTTAGGACCAATGAACACAATGTGACAGAGTGAAGCATGGGGTGCACAGGTGTTGGTGTAAGGCGTAGTCTGTGGTTGGCTTTGAAGATGAGAACTGATTTATTTTTCCGTCCACCTGTCAATCTGCATGTGTGATTCTGCCGGACCCTGTCTGCTCATCTGTCTGTCTGTCATTGTAGATTTCATTTCTGTCTTCTGTCTGCTTGCGTTTTTTTTTTTTTCATTGGCTCTAACACACATCCTTTGCACTGCACACATGACTATATACACGCACAAAAATAAATGCCAAGCCGGCTCACCTTTATCCTGCCCTCAGGTGATGTGCTCATGACATTTTGTCAAACTTTCAGCTGAAAAAAGCCATCATAAACTCTTCCTGACAGAAGCAGAGGCAGCAGTCCCATGGCGCAGCATCCGATACAGTACGCTGAATCTCATGGCAATTTTCTATACTCTGCTAGTCCACCCGACACTCCTCTGTGATTGCAGCAAGGGCTGCAGAGTGGTGGTTGTCAGCTGCCATGTTGTATGCAGTCATGCAAAATCATGTAGGTTTATGTGTGTTGTCTGCCTGGTTCTGTGTCGCCCCAGAGGAAGAGCGGGCACCAAACACTGTTGGATTTAGTGGTTTCATCTATGTGGCACTCAGAAAAAAGGGGTGACCAAATTCAACAAACCAATACCAGACATATTGGTTTGGCACATCTTCAAAGTGAACACATCCACACTACACTTGCTGACTGCCGACTACTCCACTAATCCTGTGTCTCACAGAGGAGTAACTACTGCTATGGATTTACTAATATATGTGACAAGGTAATTAAGAGTAAGGGCGCGAGTCTATTTACTGCCGCAGCATACTTTAACCTTGACAAGCTCTGTTGCTAATGAACTGCACTGAGGAGAAGACTGACGACGCCTTAGTACCAGTCTTGGGATCGCTCCAAAAATCCACTTTCAAACCACACCGCTTGCCCAAGGTCTTGTTTTCAAACCGTCAGAATCTGGGATTGAGTTGAGTTGGTGATTGGCTCAGAGGGTAAAGCGAAGAGGAATTAATCAGAGGACATGTTGGGGCAAAGTCTCTCCCTTGATAGGCAGGGGGATGAAGTTACGGCTGGTGAAGATAGGACAGTCAAGCCAGCGGAGGGATTTATGCGTATTGATCGGCGGGAGGTTCATCTTAAGGTCAGCTTGTGGTACCTGGGGAAAATCTGATAAAGGGAAGGAAGGATATAGCTACATGCCCCTCCGAGGCCCTCCAATCCACTTGAAACAATGCTCATATAAACTACAGCCTGGCAGGGGTGTTTCATCATTTTGCTTCTAAGAGGTAAGTCAGCTCAGTTCAACCATGGTTCAGAGACAATTTCTCAAGCTTTAACAGCCTCAGTGTGGGTGTCACTGAATGTATGGACGGGGAAACGAGGGTTAGGGTTTTAACTTCTATCAGGAGCGCTTTATTGTACCACGAGAATATACGAGGGATGACACTCTCCTTACACCGGTGTTCATGTATTGCTCTAAAAGTTGACTCTTCAGGTCGAGCTTTCAACTCACTCACTACATTTATTGCACACTGTAAATTATGCTGAAAGTAACCTGCAAAAGTTAATATAGCTTGAAAGTTCGGTTTACATATGAAACGATATCATAGCCTATATGAGAAATATTTGTAATTGCACACATGATAAGAACAACAGAGTAAGTCTGGTTTAAGATATTGTTTTATTGAGCATTTTACTTGAAGTTTGCCATTGAAATACGGCCTAGCACCAGGTTTGCTCTCTGACCTCTTTGGTCAGCCCGTTTTCACCAGAAAAATGGCTGTGTCGGTCACCTGTGCATGCAGCATAGTACAACCTGTATTTGCGTTCATTGTTAGCCATTAAGGGTTCTTTTAACTTACATAACGTAAGCTAAGCTAAACTATGTCGCATACGCAACTTACTTACTGTAGCTTACTTATTTTAATTCAAACCACAATCATTTTGCTGAACCTAACCGAACTGTAACTGTTAACTGTAACGTTAGCCACATTAACCCGGTACTCTCCAATGGTCATATCATGTAGGTGTCATTTTGGGAGTAATTGTCAACCTATCAACACTGAATGAATGAGGGTGGGTTAGCAAACTCAGTGTTTTGCACTCTCACCTCACTGGGATTGTGTGGCTGGGGCTGTCTGTAAGAGACACGTGACCTGTCAATGCAAAGTGTGCTATGATAGGTTCAAACCCTGCTCAGAATAAGTCTGTTTTGAAAATTATTGGATGAATGACAGAAATTAGATTTGCATTTGCATGCCCTCATAAAATTGCGTTAATGCTCAGAAAACTCTCTGTGTGTTAATTGGGTTATGCACATACTGATTAAAAGCTTAATTAAGTGAGTGAATTCAGTTCAGTCAGATTAGCTTTTACATGTCAATTTTCATGGTGGAAAAAATTACCTTAATCCAATTACAAAGAAATCATTAGTGTGCATGTAGCAAATGATTTGCTGTGCAATGCTTCAATTAAATCCTCTCTAGAAAGTACACCTGTGCTTTCACATAAGAAGACGTTAAATGTATATGTGATGGCCACAATACAAGAGCAGCAACACTCTAATATAATATAGCTGAGGTTATAAGGTTGTGGTGTTGGTCACACTGTTTGATTCAAAACGACCTTTCTAATGTTTCTAAGAAAAGAAAAACAAGATCACCTTACCTTACCTATAAAGCTATCCAACACAATCAAATACAATCACACCCAGACTGATGCCTCAGTTGAACCCTCACCTCTCGGAAACAGTATCAACAAAATTAAATAAAAAGCTCCATAAAGACAATATACTGTATATTGCAGGGTTAGTTTATGAAACTGTACTACATCCTGCTATTATGGTGTCCACCACCATTACATGCGAGATCAAATAGGCATTTCAGTTGCCAGAGGACTGACTTTTCTGCTAGGGGCATGTAATTTCCCCCCCAAGTGCCAAAGTAGGCCCATTTTCCAGGTGAGCTCCAGTGAACACCATGAAATGTCTCTTGATTACTCACATGGGTGACTTTCTGCCTCCAGCACGCTGCTGTGCTAAACTGGACCCCTCACCTCCCCTTCACCATCAACATGTTTCACCAGCCAACCCTGCTCACAACCGGAAAATTCCCTCTTGCTGATCATTGCTGCATGACTTAAATGAAATCTCTTGTGTTGTTTGCGTTGTGTTGTGTTCAGTAGTACAAGCAGGAAGCAGCAAAAGCACCTGAGGAGAAACAGCTGAGGTGCACGTGGCACCATGACCCCACACATATACATCCAGTTCCTCAACCCTCCACTCAACCCCTCCCTCCCAGCCATGAATTTTAATCACCTTACAAGCATGACATTAACCTTTTCGTACAGCGAGCAGCCGTCACATCCTCTCATGTGTGACCTGTGATCTATCCTGCCAGTGGTTAATTTGGGCTGGCAGAGGGTGGTCCCCTGCTGGGGGGAGGGGGTGAACAACCAGCCATGAGACAGGTCCCTTGGCGGCCACCTGGAGATTAAACGCTGAAGCCAAATACAGACGGAACGCAGAAGGTTAGCCCTGACATGCTTGAAATAACACGATCTGCACTATACTCCAAATACCTTGGTGGAATAGACTGCGTCACAGGTGGCGTGCTAACAACCATAGCATCCTGCTCAGGCACAGCCACACGGCTCAACTGTGTAATCTGAATTGCCTCAAGAGCATCAGGCAAATGAGCATATCTGGAGCAACTTATTTACTGTAAAGCCAGGCGATGGAATAAGCTCCAATTCTAAGATCACAACAGCAGCAGGAAGCGCAAAGGTTCAGTTTATAATCCTCGCACAATGTTCACACAAAAGTGTAAGGATTACATAAGAGAGCAAAGTCAAGAAAACAAAAAGGAGCATGTTAAGTCAACAACATTGAAGGTGGGGGTGTAATTCTGCCATGGGAGGCTGAACTGAGATATTTCTTCAGAGAACTGGATGAGAAACGGGGAGTGAAGTAACAAGGTCACTCCTTTCAGGGTTGAAACAATTGAACCCTCAGAGGAATACGAGCCAGGAAGCCAATTCACTGCCTCTGTATTAAAACTCATCTAAACTTTTCTTGCTCTGTGATAGGGGTTGGAAGTAACTGCTGCTCAAGAAAGCTCCCAGGAGCAAATGCCGACTGGTGGGTGATGATGAGCACAATTGGATGCAGATTATGCTCATTGCCCCGCAGTGGGGTGGATTAATCGCTGTTTCTGAGACTTGAGGTAAAAAGGTGAAAGCAGAATAGTTTGCAGGTGATAATGAGCTCCAGGGAAACTGCTTCGCCATTTCACTTTCATCAGCAAAACAATCACATTTCCACCACGCGTAATAAATGAACACGAGTTTGTCTCGGTGACATTTGCTGCAATTACAGCAGCGCGAATAGACACTCAGAGTCAGAGGCAGTGCAACAGCTCATGTTCTCTAGGTTATCTGAGTTCCTGAAATGTCAAATGATTAACTTTTGGTATCAAACCCCCGACATATACTGTACATGCTCATCATTCTCGTACAGAGAGTGGTTTCAGACAGTAGTTTCACTGTGAGCAAAGTCTGAATATGGAACACAATGTGAGAGTAGGGACCATCTGGTGCACGGTATGTTTAACCTCCCCCATCTGCTTGTCAATCTTCATTTTTCTTCAATGAGCATCTTGCAAGGTGTCTCACTGTAAGTTAAAACTGGACATTTATTGGTCATGTCTGTGGTTTAATCAGGTTAGTCTGTGTGAACTAATGTGATTCTCAACTTTTGTTCAATGTGAAGATTTTTCAGGCTGCTCCCTACATTTGATGGGGCAACATCACCCCGATAAGAATGTAAGATTAAGACTGAAACAGTTTATAACACCCCTGCAATTGGCTGATTTTCCCTGTCTATTTCAATTGACTGAGATGCCAAATAATCACAGGTGAATGTCTCTAGTTTGCCAAGTGGCAGTATGTGAATCAGTAGATTATTTCGACTGCATTCTGGGCAGAAGACAGCACAGCATTTGATCAGGAAACAACTGGACAAAGCCTGAAGGAACACAAAGAAAAGCTGACCCACACAGACAATAAAAACTGAGACAATCATACCAGTGTTTTCTTTCCCACAATTGAGGGGTGTGAGATAAACCAATTGGGCATATGGAGCAGAAAATGACTCGGCTCTCTTCTACCAGTTTCCAACAAAGAATGAAAAATGATGGCACATGTGCTGCACAATGGCTTAGACTGAAACCAAATTCTAAAGGCAAAGACGTATCAAGTATTTGCCAGTATACAAAGGGAATTCGAGATTTTGTAGCCTATTAAAATTCATCAAAGCTGCCAAAACATTCCCCCAAAACACACATTGAGAAAAACAAGACGACAAGATAAGTGCATCAGCCATGTCAGTGGCCCTGGGAGGCAGTGGTAACTACAGACAAAGAGAGGAAAGCTTTTTGTATAACACATCTCAAAGACAAGGCGATTTAAAGTGCTTTACACAAAATATTAAAAG
>OMLP01021889.1:24415-42354 GCA_900302685.1 Spondyliosoma cantharus | reverse complement strand
TCTACCTTTAACTTTAATAGTCTTTGAATTCTATTAATATGACGTGAGCTTCAGTTAGCTTTGACCACAAACGTCCTTCAGAGGGAGACTTTTTACTCTGAGTACATGTCAGAGCCTGTAATCTATTACTTTACTTTACTTCTTTCTTTCTAAAGGTTGTGAACATGAATGGGGAACCTCTTTGTGGATAAAATACGGTGGTTCCAGGTCTGATTGAATCCTTGAATGGATTCAAAAGGATTCAGATCTGATGAGCAGACTCTAAATCAATTCCTGCAGGATCTAGTGGCCTGTTCTCCGTCCTCTCTTCTTCGTCTTTCACAAAGAACCACAAAGCCCAACACAGCCTCCCTCCGCCCGTCATTCAGGTCTGAGAATAGAGAGCAGAACCGCTCGCTGGGCCATCGTTAGACCAACCTGACGCCACCACTTCCCCCTGCGCTGTTCCCCCTCTGCTTTCTCACGACAGCGCCCACCGCCACTAAACCTTTTGCCCCCTCGGCAGCTCCTCCATCACGCCGGCCCACCAGACCCACATCGCGCCACCTCGAATGACTCGCTCTGCCCATCTCCAGGGGCAACCGGACCCCCCCTGACAGACACAATCTGACAGGAAGCGAGGAGCAGCCGGGGAGGGCTGGAAGCAACGGAGACCTCTCGGAGAAAAGAGTGGCAGTCAGAGAGGAAGAAAGAAACCGCGTCCGGCGTGACTGAGCGCCGAGAGAGACGTCGAGTTCACACGAATGATTTGGAAACGGCCTCGAGCGGCAGCCATGTCGTGTTAGCTGTTAGCAGCTGACTGCGTGCGTCACCGGAGGGCGAAACATTTAAAAGATGTGACAAAAAACAGAAGCTGCAAGACTCTGTAGTTAAACTGTGTGTGTGTGTTGAAGTCTGCACACTACGAGCAGGTTGGGAGGAACCGCTGTGAGTTTTATACCTCGACAAAAACAAACAACTGGAGACTCGGCACTGATCTGCTGATCTGCACTCGTTATTCAGTTCAAGACGGGAAAACTTACTGATGACACAGTTACAGATAGAAACTGTGCAGCAGCGACAGCGACCTGCTGAGAGCCGACCACAGTGAAGTAGAGTTTAAAGGACGACTCTCTTTATTATTCATTCATTTTACAAGACGAGACAGAAGTGATTGATCAGCTTTATTCCAGGACTATAGAAACAAAACCCTGAACTACAATCGTTTGTCAGAGAAGTCGATGACGCTCTGGGATCGTAGGACGAGTCGACCAACATCCCAAAGTGTCAGATTTTGACGAGTTGGTGCCTTAACGAGGACGCTGATCACTGACAGCAGACGAGAAAATGATAAATGTGTCGCACACTGTGGCTCCATATGCAGATTGTCTTTGATTGGATAATGTTTCAGCCCGCAGGCCTTCGTCAAGATCAAGATCAAGATCAAGAATCAAGGATGTGCTGCACAGAAACAACATGTAACTGACTGAACATCGGTCTGAGAAACATCCAAATAAACTGATGTAAAACACTAAACATGTCCTGAGACAAAGACGTCTGGAAGTCATCAGTCTGGTATCTTGTTGTCCTTTTTTAATTGATTATAAATGTCTAATTTAAATAAGCTAAAGTGAAGCTGAGTAGCTTTAACTTACTTCATTTAAGAATTCAGAAACAGGATATTTCTTTCAACGTCTGTCACGATCAGGACGATACTCGTGTGTTTCTCTAATCGTCAGTCGGACGCCTTAACGATCGATTATCGATTAATCATTTTTCCTTTTAGAAAACTGTTTCAACCACTGACGGGATCTGTGTTCGATGTAAAATCAGAGTCGGCTACATGACGAGCTAAAGGAAAAGATGAAGTAAAAATAAAGTTACTTGAATTTTAAACGAAATCACACAAAATATTGATTTGTTTTAATTATGAAGCTTCTGTCTGACGCTGATCAACAACCGGCAACAAAATGTGAAGCGACGACACGGCGAGAACGTGAGTTTGTGTAAAATATTTTGATTAAAAACATTTTCTCACAGCAGTATTTTGTTTTATTTGGATACATTTAAACATCTGTTATTGTTTAATAATCTGAGCTCGTCTCTGATCGTCGATCAATCATTTAATCGTTCCTAATGGCGATTAATCGATTAATCGTTAACGTCTCTAGTTTCAGTTTTAATTAGTTCATGTTAATGACAGTTTTATAGGTACATTCCCAAATATTCTCCTCAAGCTACACGTCAGAGTAAATATGTATGTTTTATACATTTATTTGACAGTTATAGATTCTGGATCAATACTTTTATCTATAAAACATTAAACACCTTTTAAAAATATGATCCAACAGTTTATAGAACAGTTAAAATGTCTCCAGCCACAAACATTAACAGCCAAACATTAATATAATAATAAACGAGTTTAATGATGATTTCAGACTTTCTGTATAATTAGAACAAGTTGATCCTCCTGATCACTCTTCAGGACTTCACCTTCCTCACACACACACAACAGCTGCTGTCACTTCACACCTCAGTGGAATCACGCACGCATCACGCGTTTTGTTAATGGGGAACAAACGCATCACGCACAACAAAGACGAGCTGAGAAACAACAAAAGATGATCCACTTACTTCATTTTCTCCAGGCGCAAGTGTCGGTCCGGACCAGAAGTTCTCCCTGCGGAGCCTCCAGGTAGGCAGACAGACAGACAGACAGACAGTCAGTCAGACAGACAGACAGACAGTCAGTCAGACAGACAGACAGACAGTCAGTCAGTCAGTCTGGCAGGTGCAGGTCGATCTGTGTCTGTTTCCGACCACAGAGTCCTTCAGCAGCCTCTCACAGCTGAAGCGACAGAAACAGAGGCTGTGACCGGCGAGAGGAGAGGAGGTGAAGAGAGGAGGAATTAGGATGAGGGCAGAGTTAAAGCACCACCACCTCCTCCTCCTCCTCCTCCTCCTCTTCCTCCTCCTCCTCCTCCTCCTCATCATAATCCCTGCTGAGGGAGGAGGACAGACTGAGAGGTGAGCAAATGAGAAAAGACGCCTTATTAATTATATTTCTCTGTCATTAACTGAGGAGCTCAGAAAAGCTAAATATGCTAAACAAGTGCAATTTAATATCATGACCTTGAAGTGTCCCAACACATGCAAAGAATACATTAATATTAAAGCTGCAATAACCAGACTTCAACAGCCTGCAGGGGGCAGTGGAGCTCCACAACCAGCTGACATGATATAATACCAAGAATTCTGCTTTTAAATATCGTATTATCTTGAGTTGTGTATTTTATATTATCCCAAATGTTTCCACAAAGTTAAGATCATGAAGTAAAGAACATTTCTCCTCCAGTCAGCAGTACAGAACAGAAACACAGAGGTGGAGGAACCTCCGGATCTCTGCTGCAGTCAGGCTGATAAACAGGAGTGAAGATAAATCCACAAAACCAGATATTTTTAACGTGGCGTCACAATATTTTCCAACTGTGTTTGTGGCAATAAAACCAGATATTTTCAATAAAACCTCTGGACACTTTCCAGCCAAGTTTGCATTAATGAAACCAGATATTTTTGAGGTGGTGTCACGATATTTTCCAGACGTGTTTGTGGCAATAAAACCGGATATTTTAAACCTAATGTTAGGACATTTTCCAGCCGAGCTTTGTCGCCACAAATCCAGATATTCTTAATGTTACGTCTAGATATTTTCCAGCCATGATGGTGGCAACAAACTGTGTATTTTAGACCTTATGTTGGGTCATTTTCCAGCAGGTTTGCTTCAATAAAACCCGATATTTCCGATGTGATGTCGACACATTCTGCAGCCATGATTGTGGCAACAAAACCAGGTACTTTCAATAAAACCTCTGGACACTTTGCATCCATGTTTGCATGTATAAAACCAGATATTTTTGACGTGGTGTTGGGACATTTTCAAGCCTAGTTTTGTTGCAAGAAATCCAGATATTCTTAATGTTACGTTAAGACATTTTTGAGCCGTGATGTGGCAACAAAACGCAGGTTTGCTTCAATAAAACCAGATATTTTCAATGTGACATCTGCAGCCATGATTGTGGCAGTAAAACCAGATATTTTAAACATGATGTTGGGAAGTTTTGTAGCTGTGTTTGTGGCACCAAATTCTGATATTGTCTGACATTTTCTGACGTGTCGTGCGCTGACCCGGCCACTAACCCCCACTGGGCTCAGTGTATGTACTGTATGTCTCAGGTAAACAGGCAATGTGCAAAATGGACAAATTCCTGGTGGGTAATAAAAAGCGAATTATGCACAAGTGGCCGACGCCGTGGCCGTGACTAATACGTGAGGTGTGTGATGTGTGTGGAGGATAATCTGCAGCGTAGCTTAACCCAGGAGGTAATCAAATCCATATTGTGTTTCCTAATGAGACCAACGGTGCTCTTTCATGTATTTCAGAGCGTTATTAATACAGCAGGTGGACACTTAATCTCCTTTAGTTTCAAAAGTCAGGAACACTGTTTAAATCAATAATCTGGAATACATTCAACAAAGGTCTAAATCACGTAAAGGACCAGCGAGCAGAGAGATGTTTCTCGTTTGTTTCTCAGCCTCCAACATGAAGAAGAAAATCTTGTTTTTTCACATAATAAACTCAAAAACACCCACAGAAGAAAATCCAAAGCCTCTTTTGGGTTTTAAAGCTCTGGCTTTTACTCACGGAGCTAATCACAAGGCATCAAAATCAAACTATTCAAATTATTGCCGGTGCACAAAGAGCTTTAGGAGGGATCAGCAGTGTGGGATCATGTAGACTAGAACATGGATTAAATCACATGTTGCTTTGTGTTGTTATTCTGCTCAACTTTGCCTGAAACCAAAACCTGATGAAGAAGTTCAGGGTCACTGGGTGAGAGAAGAGTTTCACATGATCAACGTTTTGAATCATTTCAAAATTCGAATCCTGATTTTGGAGTGAAGAAGGAAATCAGCGAATGTCGTCTGAGACTTTCAGCCACGTCAGATTTATATCAGCAGCGAGACAACAACTCCCATGATCCTTCACAGTTCTGTCCTTTATTACAGGCAGGTGGTGATGCTGGCAGAGGAGAGACGCAACTAGAGCGAGACGAGATGCAATTCAAGGCGGATGAGGAGGTCGGTGTCATGGAGGGCCGGCGCTGAACGAAGACCTGGAGCTGAAGCTGGGTTGATGAGGAGATTGATGGCAGATCGTCCCGATCAGCATCGAGGTTCAGACAGCTTAGATCACTTTATCGTCCCTGTTGGGAAATCTTACGTGATATCACACAAATCCCTCGTTACAGGCTGAAGTCGACGCTGTCACAGAGCCACAACAAAAACAAATCAGAAGAAGATTTAAAGCATCAATCTGTAGAAAATGCTTTCTAGGAATCCTGAGAAAAATGTGTGATTTGTGTGAACTGGTCCTTTAACACGACAGTCCTGCATTCAGCACCACAGACAAACGGAGGGGAGAAGCTGCAGATTCAGTAGAGAGGAGCTTTTATCAACTCGGCCTCTCTGCGTTGACACATCTTGATCCGACGCCAGCAGCTCTACTTTACGACTGTGGTTCCAGGTTTCTACTGTGTAGTTTATTCTCGTCTTCTATTGAGCGGCTGAAACACTGCAGAGTTCACCGCTGCCTCGTCTGCCAGCTACTTAGACTGTGACCATCGGATGCTTTGGCCTCCTCTGTGGTGATACTGAGGGCTGTTTTTCAGCTGCCGCAGACAAAGAACAGACACAGGACTTGTCTTTACCTCAGGACACCTCTGGCAAACACCGACGCTGTCTTTAAAGTCCTACCTGATTTAAAAACGAGTGCTGAATCATTGCCTGTGAGCTTTGGGGTGTTTCTACCTCTTTAACGAGCTTCTCCGTGCCAGCAAGTTGTGTCTGGTGTTGCTTTTTTTATCAGGAAGGATGGCATCTGTATAATTAATGAGCTGGTGTTGAGTTCACAGCTGGGGGGAAATAGTGCTGATCGCTCACCTTTAAGGACAAACGCTCGCTAAAGGATAGAGAAAGTGGAGCGCTGTGGAGGGGCTGAACGTCAACGCCGGCGTGCAGCACGGATACAAATCTTTGAATCGAGACTGAGAGTGTCAGGAAAGCAGATTTTGACACTAATGGTCTTGTGTGATCTGTAGTTTGTGTCTGTACATCTTAAGGATCTTAAGACGACACAAATCCTGCAGCGAGTTGTTGTAAACTTTTAAAGAAGAGCTGTAGAAACATCCTGACAAACTGGTGTTGCTCATCACAGCCCGGAGCAGGAAGGCTCTAAATTACTGTAAATGACAATTATCAGCATTTTGCTCAAAGCACCTCTGTGCCAAAGTAAAGTCTCTCTAGTCCTGTGTCGACAAAACTCTTTTCAGTTAACAGAAGACAAAAAACTAAAGTATTCAGGCTGTTTAATGAATAAGAGACTACTCATGGTGGAGTAAACATTCAGATTCAGCGCAGACGGTCGTACGCGACAGTAATTCTTCTCACACTCAGACTGATTGTGGAAATGATTTATTGAAGTTAAACACCGAGCCCAGAGTTACAGTACAACGGAAGTCGTCTGACGTTGCATAAGAAACTGTTTGAAAATCTCAAAATAGCATCTTCCATGTTCCAAAACAGACTTAAATTAGACTTAATAATCACATTAACCGAGTGTACAGAGGTCAGATGAACGCAGTGGTTTTTATAAACAGAGATACTGAAGAAAACATCCGAGCTGTAGCTACCAAACAGGACCGAGAGGTAACGTCCTGTATTCTGGTGGCTGTCAGGAGTTTTTACACCAACATTTATTTTTAAAATTCAGGCCTCCTGCTCCAAAACACTCGATCCTGTGGGGTCCACTGGCCTATATAATCCTGTTGTAACGGCTATACGCTGTGTAAACCATGAATGAATCCGAATGTGATCATCAACAGACAAAATATGTAACGCTTCACTTCACTAACTTTGTAAATATCTGCTTGTTCTGGATTTGATGGAAGCGACCGACGTGTTTCCAAACAAGACTTGGGAAGTTGTGGCGGCTTCATGAGAACCCGTTTGGAACATTTCACAGGTAAACAGGTTCAACAGGTGATGGTGTCGTGACTAAAAGGCTCAGTTCACCACTCTGTCAGACACACGATCGTATGACACACGTTACCACCTTTAAAAACAGATCATTGCATTATGTTTTATTCAAGTTCTACACAGCGACCCGACCCTTTTTGGACCAGAGGCTGTGTAACAGTAAATCTCCTGGTTAGTCTGAAAACGAAGCCACACGCAGGAGGACGAATGACCTCGGTACTCCTAGAAAAAAAGACCCTGAAGACAACCCAGTCGGCAGAATAAATGTTGACAGTTAAAGTAAAAAGAGTGTCTGGTCAGTGACGTGTGTCTCTGCTCCTGCTCGTGCAGTAAAGGCAGGAACACACCGGCCCAACCGTTGGACGTCTGAAGCGTTTGGGGAGAACGTCGGGAACAAATCTGTTCGGTGTGTACAGCTGCGTTGGAAGCGTTCGGAGCTGCGCGGACAGCGTCTGATCCGTTTCAACATGTGAAGTCTGTGGGTGCCTTAAAAGAGAAAATAAATGTTCTGGTATCCCTGCCCACTTTATCCAATCAGGACAGAGAACTCCATAAAGAGGCGGTCCTGTCGCGAGAGAGAAACAACAACAGCGCTTAGAGAATCGTCAACGTTTCCAGAACCACTCTCTCTATCCAGTGGTTTCACACTGAAAAAATTAAGAAAATGCAGTCTCAAACTGCAAATCCTGTTCCCTCCACCTACCGATATGAAAGTCAGACATAAACACGTGCTGTGAACGGGATCTGGCACGTTTTCAGAAGGTTTAGTTTGGTTCGTAGCCAATGATACGTACAGATGTGAATCGATCGGTTGTTTGCAGGAACGTTAACTGCCAACATTTCTTCCTGGCGACTGGGCTAATGAAGAACATCACTGGCTGATCGAAGCTGAACGGTACGACAGTAAAATTAAAAAGTAAAACATCAGAAGTGACAGACGACTGTTCTCTTTTAGTGGCAGTTTGGTCAGACTTAAAATCCTCCGTGCTCAGACGGTGAGAGGGTGAATACACACGGCGGTAGTGTAAAGCTTCACTCTGGGTTCAATGTTGTCCCAGAGCAGCTGAACTGTAGATTTGATCGACAAACCTCGTAGAACTTAGAAACCAGTGCGTGGTGTGTGTTTCAATGATGAACTGCTGTTGCTGGAATGAATACATGACTGCCCCCTAGTGGCAGGAGCACCGTTTGAAATGCAGCACAAACCCTGAGAAAGAATCTTAACTGTTGGAACTGAAGGTCAAAGCAAACTGTGATCATATTCTCCTCCCACGGTAATATTTAAATCCAGGCAGCTGGTAGAAGCTGATCCAGCAGACTGAATGAGCAGCTGGTGTCTTCATTCACATGTCGACAGGACAGAAGAAGCTGGTAGATCCTGACACCAGTCAGACACACTGAGGTCAATCTAAAGTCTTGTTTTATTTCCATGGTGTCTCCTTGTATCGGACACTAACTGTTCTTTGATTTGGAGGCCAGTTCTCTCTCCCACTCCACCTCCACCACTTTGTACAGCTCCATAGTGGCTTTGGCATCTTCCACAGAAGAGTGGCCCTTCCTCCCAGTCTGAGGAGACAAGAGAGGACGAGGTTGAGTTTCACTTTGACGACAAAAACATTCTCACAGTGCCACAGGGACAAAGTGCATATTGACAACTGCACATTTGAATTCCTCTCACCTGGATGTCACGGTTGAAGATGGCCTTGGTGAGTCTCTTGAGCGAGGCACACTCGTGCACAGCGATGCCAGCCCTGGCGTTGAGCAGAGGGATTCGAGACGTGTCCCTGGTCAAGGCACCGGGGTGAGAGTAACCGAGGACCTTGAAGTCGTTGTGGACGGCGTGGCCAATCACCACCCTCCCATTGAGCAGCTTCAGGATCTGCAGACACAGAAGAGTTCAGCTGATGTTGCAAAAAGATTTACAATATATTTCCCCAGGATTACCTAGAATTCTGACTCTGTCTTATCTTATCTGACAATTTGTAATTTTGAAAAACCTGTTAACTTGAACTGAACAGTGGGAACAGACGCTGACAGCAGCTACATGTCACACTCTGATTCTGCAGTGGAAACGCCCTCAGAGGTGAGTAACATTAACAGACTGAACACACATGAATAACCATGTCCTCACCTCCTTCCTGGCCTCAGAGTACGGCATGGCGTTGACCAGGTCTCTGGGCCGTATGCCGCTCCATCGGGTGCGGTAGTCAGTGACGGGTACGCAGGGCTTGATGAACTTATCGTAAACCACGTCTCCGTCATACGACACGACGCTGCAGCGTGCGAGCTGGCTGATTCTCCCCTTTGGTCCCGTCCCAACCATCTCACAGTCAAAGGCGAGGTACTTCGAGGGGATTCCTTCTGATGGTTTCTGGCTGCTGGACACCGAGGGGCCACAGGAGCTTCCTGTGTTCCCAGAGTCGGTGGAGGAAGACAGGCTGTGTGAGCTACTCTGTGAAGTGCCTGCTGTGCTGCTGCTCGGGTGATAACCTTTGTTGTGTGCGAAGACAGGAAGTGACTTTGTGGATGCTCCATTCAGGCAGCGAGGAGCGTGGTCATGTCTGGACTGTCCCATAGTTTGGTGTTCCAGGTAGCCCTGTCGCTGTGAATACAGCCTCCTCTTCTGAAAACACCTGTCTTTCCTCTTTTGATTTCCTGCTGGATTTATATTCTGTGCCGCTTCATCATAGCTTAGATTCAACATGATGTTTGAGTCCGACATGGCTGTGGTCACAGTCCAGCAGAGGTCGAAGGTAATGTTGCCTCAAGGTACCTTAACACAAAATCAAATGTGTAGATCTCTTTATTTGGACCTCCTCAACAGGTCTTCGCCCTCTGTAGTCCAGTTTGTATCAGTTGGAGGCAGTTTGAATGCAACATCCTGCAAGACAAACACAGTGTTATCAAACCCAGTCCAGATTCACAGGACTTAAATGAAGAGCTGCAATGATTGTTCAATTGACAACAACTTTGTTCACCACCGTGACCACATTAACATAGCCTCTGTGAGTTTAACAGAGCCAAGCCTATAAATTCTTTGTTCAGTCTCTGTGTGACTGGAATGAGCTGTATTTCGTGACCTCATGATGAAACCTGATCCTTCAAGTACACTTTAATTTACATTCTTGACCTTGTTCTGTGGACTAAAACAAAAAGGGCATTGAAAGAGTTTAAAAGGAAGTTAACTAGTAATATGAAATATATTACATGTATTTATTGAAGGTTACTTGTCTAACACTGATGAAACTTTGGGTTGTGGACAAAACATTTGAGGAGGTCATCTTGAACTTTGGTCTAACTGAACAATGGAAAATAATCAACCGTTAAAGTAATCCTGAGTTTCAACCCTTCTTGAATGCATAACTTCTATACAACCCACATTATGTACGCCAACCTGTCAGCTTCAGCAAGGGTTATTAATTTTTTCATCCACTTTTTTCTTTTATCAGAAGTTTTTACCAAAAATGTTACAACTTAAAAAATTCACATTCATTTTATGTGACCTACATCGGCTTCATCTCCCGAGAAATATCAAGTAGCAGTGCACGATTTTGGATTTTTACTGTGATGCTGATATGCACACATTGTTTTCCAACTTGGTATATGCACATTTTTCCCCTCATATTTGCAGAACATTAAGTGCTTCCTGTATTGGAATTAGCATATGATGTATTTTACTTTCCTGTCTGGACATTGGCTAGATTGACTTGATTGTTATGCATCCTGTCACATTATCTTCCTGAGTGTCCTGCTTATGTGCCGTCAAAGAAGTTATTATTAGCATCATTACTAATATTACTCTTATTGGGATTGTAACCTGCAAAAACAGAAACACAAATGCTTTCTAAAATGTGCACATTCACTACTTTGTCACGTTGTGTCTACAGTACATATCAAAAGTGTCATATCAGCAAAGTGTGTTATAAATGTACACCATGAAAATGTTCTTTGAGTATAAAAAGAAAAGTAGTCAAGTTGCAGTAAAATGTTCCCTGTTCTGTGTTTTCCTGTTATATCTGAGGTTACTGCTGCATCAATGTGTCTGTATGTGAAGCGTTACTGGTGTAGATGTTTAAAGTTGACCTAGTTTGAACTCCTTAATAAACTGTTGCCTGGTAACCAGCACACATTATCACACACATTATCACACACATCCGACATGGACACATCTAGAGATGAAGAGGATGGAAAATGCCACCTGAAAAGTAGTAACTAATCCTGTCAGACACATGTAATGGAGTTAAAAGTACAATATTTACCACTGAGGTGTGGTGGAGTAGAAGTATGAAGCTGAATTTAAAGGAAATACTCGAGTAAAGTACTCTGAATTTATACTTCAATACAGTACAAGAGTAAAAGCACTTAGTTACACTCCACCAATGTGTACCATTGTTTTAAAGCTACTGATCAGACCATGTACAGAGAAGCAAAATGCAGCTATTGTGTTTAAAAATGTGTTTAAAAACGGGTCTGACCCTCCTTTTACTTTAACGCTGTTGACGTTCGTTGCAGCCGTTGAACGTTAGCATGCTATGGCTAGCTGTGTTGTTGTGCTATTTCCGTGGTTAGCGATCGTTGGAAATGACTGTTTCTTGACGGAAAATTCGGCTAAGCGTGTGTGTGACCTTGCGTAGGTTAATATCGATACATTCCCTATCATGAAAATCTCTGAAAATAACTTTGGGAAATCTAAAAACCAGACCTGCTGCTCGCTGCGGACCGCACGCGCCTTCCTGCCGACGACGAATATCAATATCCGGGTCATGCTGCCTTCAGGTAAAAACGGAAATCTGGAAAAATCGATATTTTACTGTCGTGTCACGCGTATGTGTAATAATTTTGACTTGATTTCGTGGATAATACCTAACCACTTCAATAACGTCTATTGATGAGTATCACAATGAATAAATACAACTGAGCATGCTTCATAATTGAGTAATAACACCAATGAAATATAATTTGCGGATATTCTACCACATATTCACTAGTAGTAGCCGAAAGTAGCGACATAACTTACTACTGGATCAGTACAAATATCCATAAAACAGTCAACGATGGTTATTTATCTATTTTCCTTAATTCTAACCACTTGATCGAATGTAATGTATTGTAATAGTGTAATTTACGAGATGCACCTGAACGCATCAGCACTCTACATGTGAAAGTTGCAGTTAGCTTAGCTGGATGCTAAACATTACTAGCATTTGTGAAATGCTAAGCATCAGATCCGCGTGAGAAATGCCGATTTTAATGACTTTGCGAGTCACTGGCCTATTTTAGACGCAACTCGGTTTAACTGGAAGCGGTAACAAAGCGCTAACAAGCCGATCTATGTTAGCATTAGCTCGTACTTCAGTCCCATGTCAGTTAACCTGACTGCAGCACAAGATGAGGAGATGTTTGCATCGAGCCTGGCAGCAGAGGAGCAGAGAGAGCTGGCGAGGAGACTCACCTGCTTCCTGTCTCAGTACAACCACCTGTCCGACTCCTATATAATTGTGCGTATTAATAACAAACTACTTTCCTTTCCTGTGTTTAACTCAGTTATGTCAGATGGATGAATGTGATGATGTTGTTTTGTAAATTAGGCTGTCATGGCAACTTAAAGGGTATTTCCACTAATTGGTCACATTAAAGTGTGTTTACAGGTCTTAGGGAGTACTGTGGCATAGATTTAAAATAAATATATATAAATATTTTTAAAAAAAAATAGCAGTATAAAGAGTTTTGTGGCTCCAGAGGAAGCTGTGTGTAATCTGATTAAAATGCCTCCAGTGATGTCACACAGTGGCATCACTGAAAATGCATTGTGGGTAATGTAGGTGCTAAGTTTTTCAAAAGCAGTCCACTGATCTACCATTCCATATTCCTATAACACAGTTGGGCTCATTATGGATGGTTTAAAAACACCTTCTTCAAACCTGGCAACTACATTACCCACAATGCAACTTAGCCACAACCGTAGAAGCAACTTATCAGATTGGATGAAGCTTCCTCTGGTTCAACAAAAGACTTTACACTACTTTTTTCACACAAATGCATTAGTACTCCCCAGGATATGTAAACACGCTGTAATGTAAAAAAAACTGGTGGAATTACCCTTAAAGTTTCCACAACACCACAGCCTGATTACATACATTCGTATCTAGAGTTTTGCACATTTGTAAGACTTTCATTAATCAAAACCATCTATATCCTTCAGTTTAGAACCATTGAATGGAAACAATTCCCCAGCAAAAACTATTTAATTTGTTCTTTGTACAAAATTGAAAACCCTCTGTTTGTAGTTTCTCTAATAACCGTCTAACTGTTTGTTATTCATCTGCAGGAGTTCTTCACTGAAGATCTCTGGCACACGTTACCCAACAGCTGGCAGCCTGTGCTGCAGGACCTGTCATACCCACAGATTGCAGACCTGCTGCTGGATGCCAAACATGCAGACAGAAGGTATTAATCAGGCCCGTCACTCAGTAAACACAACAACACATCAAAAGTACGTCAGGAAAGTTGAAACTAAAGTAAGGTAGGAAACACCAATATCGAAGCAGAAACAGCAGAGAGTTAACACACATGACCTGTTTTTCAGATTATATTGAGTCAGAAAATAGTTTAAAAGCTCACAAGTTGATGATGTAATCTTCTCTAAAAGCCAGATTCTTTTCTGCCAATGTAAATATTGTGTAGTAATAATAATCTGTGTTTCCAGATATCCCTCGGTGTGGCCTCTGTCGCTGTTGGCGTTCCGTGCCACGGCTCACGCTCTGGCGTTTCCCAGAGAGTGCAGACGGGAGCGAGGCGCCGTGTCCGGCTCGGTGAAGCCCGAGGAGTTCCTGGAGAACCAAAGTCAGAGCTCGCTGCTCGGACACATATTCAGGAAACACGTCAAACCCAAGAAACAGCACGAGATCCGCAAGCTGGGCACGGTACCGGGTCGCTTGTTTGCTACAGTCACTGCTTTTGAAGTTAGATTTAAGAATTTAAGAGGTTGTTTTTTGTTTCTTTAATTTCAGCTGGTGAAAGGACTTTGTGAGCAGACTGACTGCAGCAGAGTGGTGGATGTGGGCTCCGGACAGGTATCAGCCCTATCTGTATTTTAGCAAGAATTTAACACATCTGCACGTCACTGTGTTTCACCAACTTCAATAAAATAACACAATTTGTATGTTTTGACAGTTGGAACAGAGAGTAAGTATTAGAAAAGAGTATACATGGAGTAACTTCCACCTCTCCGCTCTGTGCAGGGTCATCTGACTCGGTTCCTGTCCTTCGGGCTCGGACTGTCCGTCACCGCAATCGAGGCCGACCACACCCTGGTTGCTATGGCGTCCAAGTTTGACGGACAGTTAGTGTGGGCCTTAGAGAAGGACAAGCAGAAAAAGGTGGGTCATTATTATACACTGTGAGTGCAATAACTCAAACAATTAACCAGATATACTTGGTATATTTCTTGAGATTAACAAGTTTGTGCCCATTTTCATGCTGTCGTCGAAAGTCATTCTGTTTTTATTTTACATTGTGTCGATGCTCCAGGTCGTATGAACTTTAAATGAACAAAGCTGGGAAGTTAAAATGTGACGAATCATGTCGTCTTATATTTCAGATTTTAGATTCAGACAACTTTATTGATCTCAGAGAGGGTGATTCATGTGTAGCTTACTGATCCACAATCACACAAACAACATCCAATGATCTTGTAGCAGACGTTAACATGCTAAACAGCTGAAACAATATTTTAAGCGTCGTGTTTGTTTCTACCTGATAAAAGTTAAATAAATACTCCACTTTTAGCGCCGCTTTGGTCTCCGCCACGTCCTGAGAAACATATGAGGCTCTTTAATTGATGCATGTCACACTTTCTCAACTGTGCAGGAAGTGTTCAGAGTTCCTCAGAGTGTCGTCCCTGAAAACAGCTGTCCTGCAGCTGGAAATGACACTTTGAGAGCAGTGATGGTTAAAGTTGTAGGTTGTAATATCAAAACAAGCACTGAAAGAAGCTAAAACAGAGAGATGATAGCCAGGTGATAAATAGGTGACACCCCTTTTCTACCAATCAAACTACCAAAACCAAAATGAATGAACATCTTTCTTCTTCCTAGAACTTCTCCTCTCTGGTCCCGGTATCACACTCCTCTCCCCGCCATGTGGCCGGTTGGGTAAACCCCAAAGCATCATGGGAGGCCTTCATCGAGCAGCTGTGGACCGCAGATTGTGTCAACGAGGATCCCCCGACTCCATCCGGACCCAGCAAAAAGAGACTGCGGGGCTCTGAGTATCAGGGCCGCTGTCATGTGGTCCAGACGTCGTCATGCTGTGGTTCTACAGACTCTGGTTCAACATCACAACACCTGTCGAGTAAGAATGAGTCTGAGGAGGAGTCACCTGCTGGAAACTGCTGCTCGTGTGTCCGTCCTGAAGAAAACATCCAGCGAGACTCTCCAGACTTTGTCCTGACCGGTCTCCACGCCTGCGGTGACCTCAGCGCCACCCTCCTCCGCCACTTCGTCAACTGCCCACATGTCCGCGGCATCACCTCTGTGGCGTGTTGCTACATGAAGATCACAACCAGAGAAAACCCATCCCCGCCAGGACTGGTGGAATGTCCCGCTCCGCCGACGCCAGGCCAGGAATCGCCTCCCTCAGAGTTCGGCTACCCCATGAGCTCCTGGGTGCGAGGGCTGCCGGGACATCGGCTGTCCTACAAGGCTCGGGAGGCGGCGTGTCACGCCATCGAGGATTACATACGGAGGCTTCGAGAGGAGAGCGAGCTGCTGAGGACTCACTGTTACCGGGCGACGCTGGAGTCCTTCATCAGGGATACGAGACCGGAGCTACGCAGGGCAGGAATCCAGACCATAAAGAAAGCACACTTGTTACCGTTTACAGAGTGAGTGAACGCTGCAGCCTCCAGGCATTAAAGATGTGTTTTAAAGGGACAGTTCACCCCAAAAACAAAAATACATATTTTCCCTTCCTTCTGTCGTCTCTCCAGTGTAGCAGAATCAGATGGCAAACACCTAAAAACACCTGGTCACTCAAGATAATCCACAGACGTTGTTGTGAGCAGTTTCATGGAGGAACTATTTTCTTTCCGTATCAACGTGCAGGAGGAAGCGTGCATCTACTCATGGCCGAGTGACAGCTGAGCCAAGGAAACGCTGTCAGTGTGACGAGCACATGAGTACACTTCCTTCTGTGTGATGATACGGAAAGAAAATAGTTCCTACACATTGATTTAATTTTAAAGTCATATTACGCAGCCTTAGTTTAATCAAACGCAGGTGAAGTGTTTAGCCAGAGGACTACACGACATTTGAACGTAGCAAACTAGATGACTGTGTCTCTCTTTCTGTCCTCCTCTTGTCCCCTCTCAGGTACGCCCGTCTCGGCCTGCCTCGGGTCGGCCTGCCTCCCGGGTTGCCTCTGGACCCGCAGCGGGTGGAGGCCATGTTGAAGCAGCAGGGCAGGGTGGTGGTGTACTTCAGCCTGTCCCTGCTGCTGGCTCCTGTGGTGGAGACGCTGGTGCTGCTGGACAGGATGATCTACCTGCAGGAGAACGGTGAGCAGCCGGACACAAACTGTAATCAAACCTGCCTTTACACTCGCTGTGCTGAAGCCTCGTCTCTCTGCAGGTGTGGACAGTCAGCTCGTCCCTCTGTTCGACCCAAACTTTTCTCCGAGGAACTTTGTGCTGGTGGCTCTGAAGGCTCGTGGATGAGAAGAGAAAAGTCCAACTACATTTGTGACTCTTTGATGGAGAAGTTTACAAAAAGTCTGGTTGATGAACCGAACGTCTTCTAGTTCTTTGAGTTTTAGCGTCTGTTTTTAGGGATTCAACCAATGAGCAGGTTTCTTTGCCGGACGTCTTTTGAGACATTTTTGATGATGGACAAACAGAAAGAGTGAGTTTCTGTAACAACATGGAGGCTCAGCCGCGCTTCAGTCAGATGTACAGTGAATCCATGCAGCAGCTTTTAAAACGTCCAACATCAGAGTTTTTATTTTGACATTCTGCACTCAGTGTCTTGATGATCACACCGTTTGGCTTCACGTGTTTGTCTTCTGTTTTAATGGCATCGTCTTGTTTCTGCGACATTACACAACAAACATACGTGTTTGTGTTTTGAATGTTTTTTAAATGTTTTGTGCAAATAAACGCAACCAGTGCTTTTTTATTTTAGTTGCAGAAGCTCGGCGCCTTATTTTGTTGTGAAACTGAGACTGATGGAGGCAAAGATTTCTTCTTCTTCTTCTTAGTTTTATTATAAAAATTGCAATAACTTTATTTATTATATCAACTAGAGGGCAGCAGAGCTCCACAGCAAGCTGCCAGACAGAAACAGTGTTTTAGGTGATGCATTCAATTCACATGTGTGCTATAACATCCAGTGTATCAGAACATTAACACGTGTGTGTGGAGGTGACCCGTTAATGATGACAAATCAGCAACAATAAACAATATTAGTTCTGCAAGTCACAGACATTGTTTCATGATAATGTGTTTTATATGCTTATTATTGGTTTCTCTTGATTTTTTTATATGAAAAGTAACAACAAAACGTTGTCAGATAAACATAACGGGGTAAGAAGTTTAAATCAAGGTAAAATGAAATACTGAACATGAGTACAGTTCTTAAATATACTTTATTCTCCACAGCAGACATCAAGTTGATGATCCAGTGTCCAGCGTGAAAAATCATTCATTGCAGATCATTTCATATTTAAACCCTCAACAGAAACATCAGGCTTCTGTCTATATTATATTATACTGTAACTCTAATGTCTCTGCGTCGTGTGAACAGGGTAGTTTGATGAACCCACAGACGATTATAATCCATCTCCACAATGTTTGGTATATTTAAGTATAT
>OMLP01021889.1:3943-24149 GCA_900302685.1 Spondyliosoma cantharus | reverse complement strand
ATTTTATTATTATTTATTTTATTATTATTTTATTTTATTTATTATTATTTTATTTTTGTAAGTTATATCAGACGTGTCAGGAAGCTTGTTGAGGAGTTTCTTCCTCTGAATACAGTTTTAACGCCACATCAGAATGAGTTCTGCTGATATATATATATATAAGTATCTTCTTCAAGGTATCTGCGTCAGTCACAGGTGAGCAGTGCTGGAGGGTTGGACACATGGTGGTGTGGTGATAAAAAAAAATGCAGCAAAGTCTTCAGATGAGTTCCTCTTTAATATTCAGAGAGAAATTAGTCACATTTGAAGTGTAAATCAAAATGTAATTTCAGCTCAGTTCGCCTGAAACTGGCCGTCTTTCATCTGGCCACACATGATGACCACGGGCGTCTTGTAGTCTTGGAAGAAGCCGCTGCTGCCCACGGTCAGCTCGGTCACCATGGCAACAAACTCCTCAAAGCTCACACTGCCGTCCATGTTCATGTCCAGGTCAGCCATTATGGCTTCCACCCGCTGAGGGTTCCTGCTGACCTGGGAAAGGAAAACAAAGGAAGTTAACAAGATCTAATCGTTTTTGGTTTTCAACATCTTGAATCAGATCAGAGATTTTAACTCCTGGACTGATGACAGGTGAGGTACCTGCAGGTAATTGCTCAGCTCTCCCTGCAGCAGGTTCTTCAGCTCCCGTCTGTTCAGCTGGAACTTGTCGCCCTCGTTTGAGGAATAGTACTTAAACACATCGACGATGGTGTCCATGGCTTTCTCTAGTTTGCTCATTTTGTTGTTTTTTTTGTTGTGATGAGTCTCTAAAGGGATTGAAAAATACCAGCAGACAAACATTAGATCAGATGTTAATATTTATGATAGTCAGTGACGAATAAACAAAAGAAATTCAATGGAAAACACTAAAGATGTTGTTGTATGAGCAGCCGTGCACGCCATAATTTATTCTCACATACATTCATCCTGCGCTCATATGCAGATGTTTTAACCCATAGATATATAACTGTTCGGTCAAAATGTATTTAAGTATAATCAGAAAAATGTACACAATACAATTTATACGACTCAATCAATGACATGAAAGCAGGATTTTGCTGCTGTAGTTGTTTGAGGTGGAGCTGCAACTAATGATTGTTTTTTTCCATCGATCAATTGCTCAAGTTTATAAAAAATTTGAAAACACTGAGAAATGTTGTCACAATTAGCAACGATGAAATGTTTTTCTCTAATAGTTCCAGCTGTACAAGTATCAACTGTTGGGTAGCTAAATTTCAAAACACCATAGTTTATAAGATCAGTATGAGCAAACAGTAACTAAAGCTGTAAACAGTACAACATTTCCCTCTGATATATATGCAACCACTAACAGGTTCAGCTGATGTATCGTTGGTTTGTTTAACTGAAACCCCAAAAATCTCACATTATTAAATTCGTTTTTGATTTGCTGCAGCTCCAGATTTTTTCCTCTGATGATCTACTCACCTCCTGAAAGCTGTTGAGGACGATCGATCAGACGATGAGTCTCTCCTTCACCTCATCACATTTATAGAGCTGCTGTCAGGTATGATCAGGCCCCTCCCACCTCATCTGTACACCTGAGTGTCTGGATGACATGAGGCTGTTTCATAAGAGCTTTCTAAAGTTTTACGTAAGGTGACGAGTTCTTCTTCAATGACCAGTTCACCCAAATATGAAAATCCAGTCATTGCTTCCTCCTTTGATTTGAAATGGTGATATCTACACCCTCGATGTGCGGTCGAGCTCGTGCTCTTACTTCAGACAGGGTGCGAGCTAATAGCTTTAGCTCAGCAGCTACAGTTAACATTTCCGCTTACAAACAGGTGAGTGGAAAGATTTTTGCACAAAGGTATACATTTAAAGAGTTATATGTATTCTTCAGACTGACACCAGAACCCAGAGCCCAGATTCAGGGCATTAAAAATAATACTGGGCTTCTCTTCCATGAATTTTGGGGAATATGCTAATTGACTGTCTTAACAAGAGTTAAATGAGAAAGCAATATTCACCCACGAGATATATAAGATACTTTGTACGGAGCCAAGTTTGCAGTCACCACCTCTTTTTGCGGTCTTGATGCTAAGCTAAGCTAACTGTCTCCTGGCTGCTGAATCCATATTTAACAGACAGACATGGGAGTGTATGAATCCTCTCACCTGACTCTCTGTAAACATGTCAAACTGTTTCTTTAATGCTTCCAACAGTTCGGCTGATGTCGTGGAGATTTTTTGGAAACTCCCAAATTTCCTATCCCACAAAACTGCCACAAGCTAATTAACATACAGCTGATGATTCTGGAGGAGGAGGAGGCTCTTCTCTGCTGGAGACTTTACACATCGTAGTTTCTGATGACTCCCGTATTTGTCTTGTCCATGTATTTTCCATAGACTTCAACACTGCTGACACCACCGTCTGGCACCAAAGCAAGACTGAGTAACGTAATGCTAAAGTTTGCACATGGCAGGTAAAACAAAGAAGAGACGAGAAACCAAGAGTTTGCAGTTAAAAACTCAAATACGCGTCTGATAGAGTCGTGTAGCAAATTTCTCTCCTCTGTGTACGTTCATCCTTTAGATCGTGTTTAACAGAAACCATTCCAAGTTAAATGTGCAGATTACTTCCATGTGTTCAGACTCGTTACTCTCACCTCAGGTGGCAGATGGCACAGAGAGATGATCAACAGCATCTAATCTACCTGCTCGATCTGAGGTGACGGGTCGACGTGGCGTGAGACGGTGGAGACGAGATAATGTTTAAATCTGTTAAAACACATAGTTTTACTGCAGATCACCTGAAGCCTTTTCACTTTCACTTGCATCCTGAAATTACAGCGCTGGTAGCCGTAATGTGGATGTGTTCATGATTTGAGTCATGTTAATTCATATTCGTCATCAGTTGGAGGTCAAAGCGTAGGAACGATTGTGATCACAGTTAAATGCACAGTTTGTATTATCTGCTACTCGGGGTCCCTCGTTGATATATGTCAATTTTAGGAGTCGCATGCAGTCGATCTATTTAGTTGTTTGGGTCTAACGGCATGTAAAACCTCGTGTGAGTGTTTATTCACCACAAACAGCCAGATTAGTTTAATGTACATTAACTGCAAACTTGACACTGTTGGTTGTTTTTAACATGCATGACTTGACTTCAGCATGACTGCATGTTTAGCAGCTTTGTGTTTGTTAATAAAGTCATTTTAATTTAGTTTTGATATTAAAACCCTGAAAGTTAAATCCTTGTATGCAGGTCACGACCCAGGTTCCTCTTCGGTCCGTCCAGGTGTCTTTCCCTGTTGATTGTTTTCTTTTCAGATTATTTAGACAATCTGGAGTCACACAGTTTTAGTCCCATATCTGGAATCTGGATCATAACTCACATGCTCATCTGTCACTGTGATCTGAATCTGACATACTTGTGTTCAGACAGCAGGTCCATCTGTCTCCATCGTCTCAGGGTTGACAATCAGACATCACCCACAATCTGACGTCCATCAGAATAATGTCTTCATTATCAACCCTCAGATGGTTTTAGCACTAAAACACTTTATAACTTGGAAATCCACACTGTACCTGCAAAGTTAAAAGCGTTAGCAAGTAGGCTACCCCATCGTGCACAAGCTCAACCATCTGACCCGGCTGTTGTGAGCCATTTTATGTTTGTTTTTTCAGTTGATTTTTTTACGATAATAAATCAAGTCTCCAGCTACTTCAGTTGTTTAGCAGAACGCTGCAACTCTGTTTTACTGTGAAGCTCCAGAAATGTTCTGTGGACTACGACACTCACCTGACTTTATATCAACATGGAGGGAGGAGATGATGACTGGAGCTACATTTCTGGGTGAACTTTTCCTCTAATCGAGCAATAACAAGCACAAGATGTGGCACCAAGTAGCCTCAGCTCACTGACAAAATAAATGTGAGGAATTGAAACGAACTGTAGATTATGTGACAAACAAAAACACAAATATATTACAGTGACGGAAACAAAGGAGACAGCAAACATCGACGGTAGTTGACAAAAACTGGTGAGTTTCAATGAAACAGTAGAACTAGCATGTTTGGTTAGCTGGCTGAAGTATAACCTACGGTTACAAAAATGTAAGTGGTATCTCCTTTTCTTCTCTAATAACACTAAATTCAGAATTCAACCATAGACAACCGTCACATGGCAGCCATTTTCTGCTGACATCACACTCAGGGTTAGACATCAGGCCATATTTCACCGATAAGCTTCCATTAAACAACAACTAACAGTATATAACCACATTTTAGCTACGGTAACTGTTATGATGCGATACGATTAGGAAAGTGTAATTAGGAGTGTAAATTAAGTCAGAAATATGAACACACATCTTTTTACGAATTTGTTTGAACCTCAATCAAATCAAAATAAAATGTTATTCTTAGCTAAGAAGTAACTGAATGCTGACATCAGCTAACGAGTTATCAAATATGAAATGCGGACAAATGTGCCTCCAGATTTTCAATATCCATCGTCTTTTCAGTTGCTGGTCAGTTGGGAAGCCGTAAACTGACCGTTTGTCAGAATATCTAAGTTTTACGACATGACAGGAAATGATTCCATTCCATTTTCTGAGGGAAATGATCACTGAGGACCTTCTAGCAGCGTATTAGAGAATACTTACTCTAGGAAATCATTTTGTTGATCTTGTGCAAATCATTTTAAGGCACTCTGAGATCAAAAACAACTCGAGGGCAACCTTCGCCCAAAAGTGGTTTAAGCCACAGAGGACAGAGAACTGGTGAGTTGTTTTGGAAAACAAGTGAACTCTTTATTTTCTTGTGTTGAAATACTTCCCATCCATCAGATTTACTATGCCAGCTTTTGTGCAACCACCCCCAGGTTACACAAAAACACACAATCACAACCAGATGTCGTCTTACACAGATTGAATTTCCCAGAATCCAGCTGCTGCTCTGGGACCAGTTTGGCTCTCATTTTGTGTTGAGCATCTTATTGATATGGGGCCTTACCAGTGGCTCCGAATCAGTGCTTTGTTTGTAGAAACTCCATTCGTGGACGGCCACTCCACCTCCTCAGCAGTGCAGAGACACACTGGTCTCAAACCTCCAGAAGCTTTTTTGTCAAACAGCAGAGCGCAGTTGTTTTGAGATTCCTGCACAACATGAAGAATTTCATCTTCTTGGTTTTGGGTTTGCTGCCGTTTCCTCAGCAGGCACAGAGCAGGACTGATTGCAGACCAATAACAGCCACCTTTTGTCAAGGTTTGGGATACACCACCACCCCCAATCCAACTGGAGTTATAGGCTACAACCTGCAGCAGACTGGTCAGATGGTGGAGACCGCCTGTTCTCCACACATTGCCACAGTCATGTGTCGTGTCGTTGTGCCCGAATGTGGAAACTCGGATGACGACAGCCGCTTGAAGCCGTGTCGAGCTCTCTGTCAGAAGGTCAAGACGGACTGTGAGTCTGCCTTCAAAGCGAAGCGGCTGTACTGGCCCTCGAGGCTCCGATGTGAAAACTTACCAGAGTCCAACTGTGTCCAGGTACATCTTCTCTTGTTTCTGACATTTGTTTTACTTTAAAGAACGGACTCAGGGGCTTTTGTTCGGCAAGATTTAGCTTAGCATAAACTCTAAGGCTCCTTAAATTAGCAAAATGTTGATTGTCTCATCTGTGCAAGAACCAAAGTCTCAAAACATCAATTTAAGGAAGTCACTGCAGAACGTCAGAGAAACCAAAACAATCTAAATATTAAAGCTGCTGTAAGTGAGTATTAACTAACTCTATATTCCAACAGTGATCCCTGTTATAGAGTGTTTGGTCAGTAGCCCACATCGCTCCTCCTCCTGCTCATGCAAAGAAAAAAGGAAAGACATTTTCTTGTATCCCTGCCCACTTTATCCAATCAGGACAGAAGACTCTATAAAGAGGCGGTCCTGAGACTATAGCTGCATGTTCTGCTCACCTAACTCAAGGTAAGATGGTGGTCTTGATGGTGGCACCTTCACAGACGGACATCTGGACTGACGCCAAGTCCACTTTGGCCAACCAATGTCCAATTAGTTCACAGACAAATCCTGGTTGAAGTTTCTAACTGTGGCATAGTGTGATCCAAAAGGTAAACAAGGTGGAAGTACTTGTGGTTTTTAAAAAATCTGATCAATGTTTCTCTTCATGCAGGGTCAAGTCACTCCTGTTCGACCCCCTCCTGTTCAACCCCAGATCAATCAATCCCCTTCCCTCCCCGTGTCAACATGTCAGCCGATCACAGTCCCTCTCTGCAAAAACCTGGCATACACTGAGACCGCCCTGCCCAACGTCCTCGGACACACGCTTCAGGCCGACGCCAACTTGCAGATACAAACGTTTGCACCACTTATACAAGTGGGGTGCTCCGCTAATCTGAAGCAGTTCTTGTGCTCCGTCTACACTCCTGAGTGTGTGTCGGGAAGACCTCAACCTCCCTGCAGAACGCTCTGTGAGACCGTGAAGTCCGGCTGTGAGCCGGTGCTGACCAGGCATGGCTTACTGTGGCCGGAAGCCCTCAGGTGTGAAGCATTTACCACGGAGTCCTGCAAACACATGGCCCTGCCTGTAAGTGTGCTCTTATGTCCATCTTACAACCAAGTTTTGTGTAAATCTGTCGTGTAGTTTTTGTGTAATCCTGCTGACAAACCAAGCAACCAGCAAACAGAAAAAAAACAAAACCTCCTTGGTGAAGGTAATAGATGGGAATTCATGTTCATTCATTATTTGTGTTCTCAGGTCCCACAGTTCAGTTTTGTAACAAAACCTCCTGTAACATGTGAGCTGATCACAGTCCCTCTCTGCCAAGACCTGCCCTACGCTGACACATCCATGCCCAACTTTCTCGGCCACAAATCTCAGGAGGAAGCAAACCTGGAGGTCAGTCAGTTCGGACCGCTTATAAAAGTAGGGTGCTCCTCTCACCTGAAGCCCTTCCTGTGCTCCATCTACACTCCTGAGTGCACGTCAGGAAAACGTCGTCCTCCCTGCAGGACGCTCTGTGAGCAGGCTCGCGCCGGCTGCGAGACGCTGATGAACAAGTTCGGCTTCCAGTGGCCGGACGCACTCAGATGCGATACGTTAAGCACCGAGTCCTGCGAACACGTAAGTCTTTCTTTCTCCACTAACATCTGATCTTCTGTGATGAAAACACAACACCTGGGTGGACACGCTCATGTTCAGCCCTTTTCTGGCACGATGGTACCAAGAATGTTGAAATTAAGGTCAGTACCTGATTCTTGCTAGCTGCCTCAACGGTACTGCACATGTACAGCTCTCAACAGAGATGAGAAAGAAGTCCCAGAAAAAAAAGATGTCATAAAAATATAAAGGGCCTAAACAGGAGCTTTGTGGGACGCCACAGGAGTTGAAACACAACTGCTATAACTCTTAGTTTTGTTTGCGTCTCGTTGCAGTACGGCGTGAGCAGCAGCGGTGGGATCTGCGAGCCCATCACCATCCCGATATGCCAGGGCCTCTCCTACAACCAGACGATCATGCCAAACCTCCTGGGACACACCAGTCAAAGAGAGGCAGTGGTGAAGATGTCCTTCTTCAACTCCATCGTGCAAACCGTGTGCTCGGTGGACATCCGCCTCTTCGTGTGCATGGTGTACGCCCCCCGGTGTATGGCCGGGGAAGCGCAGCGGCCCTGCAAGTCCTTCTGCCAGAGAGCCAAAAAGGGCTGCGAGGAACTGATGAACAGATTTGGAGTTTCGTGGCCGAACGAGCTGCACTGTGACTCGTTCCCAGACGAGAACTGTATATCAGTGAGTAACGAACAGCGTGTTAGAAGAGATCAGTTTGGTGACAGAGACGTAAGGAATGTTTTCTCACTTCTCTCTTTTCCTTTTCTTTCACAGGAAGAAAGCAGACTCGAGGTATTTCAGTGTTTCCAAACATTCACGTCTGCATGTTAATCTCACCCCACGTAGGTTCTGACAGAGATCATTGATATCATGTAGTAAAGACAGTTAAGAGCAACTGGAAGGGACAAATTCAAAGAGTAAATGGAATAAACTCCTGAAGAAAAGAGTGTAAACTAACAAATATTTTAAAGGTACCCTGGGGAGTTTCTGATCAGTGCGGGCTCGTGTGTTCCCAGTTATGATTTCCAAGTATTTAATTGATTGACGACAGGTAAGACTGCGAGCAAGTTGGGGTGTCACAATTCTCCAAGTCCACGATTCAGTTTTTTCTTTAGATTTTAAGGTCACGATTCGATTAAATTCTTGATCTTAACATTTTCTTCCCAGCTCTGATATCAAAGCCATAGTTGGAATATTGACTTTACTATCAACAGAGATCGGTTTTAGAACCTGACAGCTGTCGTTTACATTTGTGGGTCGTTCATAAAGTTTAAAAGTAACGTGAAAATAAACATTTCAGGTTTCCAACTCATATTTGCGCATCTGAATTTATATAGAAATTTAACTAGAAAACTCTGCAGGTTACGTTTAAATTACTACGATTTTTATGCATCAAAAAGAAAACTGAAGAAAACTCCTGCTGATGATCTGACTCCATGGCGCTCATAGTGGTCATAAATCCACACGGTGCCTTTAACTGACGGCAAACGCTCTACCAGCAGCTGGATTTAAAGTTTCTATAGTAATATATTTGCCAGTATTTTAGGGTCATTCCATGCAATTACCGATCTGCAGTTTCTGCAAAACCTCAAAGTTAAGGCACTTTACACTACTTTGAAACAGAAGACTAATATTACACATCGTTGCACGTCGTGTGTTGTGAAAGAAAACATTTAAATCTAATAGAGAATTCATCCTAACATATGATGGTGTTCAATCTCTTTTAATTATTGCAACGGTCACAGATTAACGTCACGGCTGGTTTGACTTCTTTCAATGTGAAATATTTACATTTTCATGCCGTTTATTTAGAGGAATTTCATGTCATGTGAAGCGGAAACGTCTCTCACTTTGTCCTCTGTTACAACAGATGCTGAGTGCTGAAGGTGTTCGCGCTAAGCTCGACGCCGGCGGTTACTCTGTTCGTGGCAAATGTCAGTTTATTTTCCACTACCTTCAACACCTTCATCCTCTGAATGAGACATTTTCACACTCATGAATGTGTTTTATTCTCCGTGATTTAGCCCTGAGCCTCAGGACAGCCCGTCTGCTGCTGACTCTGATGGACGTATCCTTCACAGCTGACACTGCTCAGGGTTTATAGTCGTGACATGTGGCTTGTTTCAGGATCAGTGGTGTCAAAACAGGAGGAACCAAGACTGACTGCTTTATTTGAAACCGTCACAACTGGTAAAACCCTGAGGACTAACTGTAGAAAACAGAGGCAGGCAGGTTGAAAACTAAAATGAGCTTTTAGAGGCAAAAGATAAAACAAAGACGAGGAATCAGGAGGTAATTACAGGGAAGCAGATGAAACAACAGAGAGTGAGGGGAACTAAGGAGGGGATGAGGTGCAGGTGGAGACACTGAGAACCGGGCGGAGCTAACGAGGATGATGTGAAACAGGTGTGGGAGGGGAACTCAGACTGGGGAGGAGCACAGGTGAGGAGGAGGAGGAGGAAGTGAAGAGGATACATCACTACAAAATAAAACAGGAAACGACTCACCAATAACCAAAATCATGACGGGAGCTGTTATGCTACAAGGTGCTGAGTGTTTTCTCTAACCAGCACTTTCAGGCCGACGGCTCTGGAGACCTGGACGTGGTGGAGGTCTTCAAGCTGGAGCACTACGTGGCCGTCGTCAGGAGGGAGTACGTGGAGAGCTACGAGAGGAGGAACCCACCGGCCGTCACTCAGAACCAGATGAAGAAGATTCTGTCCGCCCGTGGTAACACATGTCATCCTTTAAAGATACAGCAGCAGCTCAGGTTTAAAGGTCCAGAATTAATTTGTGTGGCTTCGCGTTCTTCGATCTTGCAGGATTCGATTTAGACGATAAGACCTTCAGAACTCTGTGGCAGGAGTATCAGACGACAGGCGGGATCGACTACGATGAGTTCCTGGCGGTGCTGACCAAACTTCAGATCCTCAGAGGTGACGGAAAAAAAACTACATTCACACAAACTGTCATTTACTCAAGTACTGAACTTAAATACACTTCTCAGGTATTTCTTCTGATACTTTATATATTTCTGCTCCACAACAGTTAAAGGATAATTTCACATATTTTGACAACTTTATTGTAAAATATCTAAAAAACAAATTAAAATCACCTTCACCTTTAACAGCAACAATGTAAACGTGGCTTCATTTTTTATATTTATTAATTAACACCAACATATGTGGAAAACTACTGCGTTTTTCTGTAATTACATTTCCATTTTTATAAGTTTACGTTATTATTTTATGACATGATTGAATCAATAAACATAAATCAATAAATATAATACAAATATTATGAGTGCTAAAGTATATTTTGATGTGAAAACATTTTAAATTTTAAATGCAGGACTTTTTAATTTGTGAAGAGCTTCTTCTTATAACATCCAGCATGAAGACATTATTAATTTAGAGTTAATTAAAAAGTTGTGACTGATGTTTATATGTAGTTGCTAAATAAATGTGATTTCATTGTCTGTTAACAGTAAAATAACTTTTAACGTAAGTTTAATAAACTCACGTTAATAAAAGTGTTACACTGGATTAAAGTCAAAATATTGTTTTTGGTAACAATGTTGATAAAATACAATTCAAGATTCTGAGAGAATTAAAAAAACAAACTCCCAATTATATTTTATTATTTTATATTATATTTAATCTAGAAAATATTGTTAATTTTGTGTGATCTTCAGTTATTAATGTGAATATTTGCGTCCCGCCTCAGATCGTTTCCAGGCTCACCTGATGAGCGTGCCGTGTGACTGTGAGGTCGCCAGCTTCTCCTTCAAGCAGGTGAGTTTAAATTCAAGTTTTTATTATAAATGCTGTTAAATCTTTTATTGATCCTCAGAGGAAACATTCAGGCGTTGGACAGAATTAAGATACAGATCCAGAGAGAATGTTTAAGAATAATATTCTCTGTCTGTAACGTAGGGGGAACTTCAGGCTCTTGTCTTTATTAAACAGAGAACTGCAGCTTCTTTCTTATCGTTTGATTACATATAAATAAAAATATTCTTGACATTCTGGAAGAAGTCAGCAGAATAAAATATGATTAATGACACCAAGTCTAACTTAGTGGTGTCTGCGTTCATCTAGAAGTATGATATGATATTAAATTAACTTTTAAAACAATGTGAAATATTAACATTATAAAGTGAAATATAGCACAACATATTATATAGTATTGTACAATCAAGGAGCATAGAAAAGGAAATATGATAAAGTATGAGCATAGAATCAATATTATATGAGTAGGATAACTTTGTTTTCCAGCTCTGTCGTCGACAGAAACATGGAATTAAACATTAAAGATAAAAAGTGTCAGAGTTAATTACTCGGGTTGTAACAGTGATGAAGTGAGTTTAATAATATTTAATTCATTTAACCAGTGAAGGAGAGAGAAAGGAGAGTTTCAATGTTTGGAGCCGTCTGATTCTGTTAACATGGCGACACCTGCTGGTCAGACCTTGATATTGATCGTATTAACAACGTATATTTTGTCATATTATAAAGAGAATGTTTACATTTGCATTAACCTCAGGTTGCACGTTAACAGTTCAGCTGGTTATTACGCTTTTTTTTTCTCCTCTCAGTTCATGAAATCAACGATAATCTGAGGATCAGACGGGAGCTGAGCAGAGCTGAGCTGAGCGGACGGGAGGAGGAATTAAAAACTATAATCACAGACCTGCAGTGATCATCATCATCATTAACAATCCTTCATTATCACAGTGCAGAAACATTTAAACACTGACAGTAAGCTGCTGTGAGTCGAGCTATTTCTTTCTGTCAGTTTTTAAGATGCAGAGTTTCTTAAGGTGTGTTTTCAGATCAGTGTGAAACTTTTAATAACATAAAAAATACTCTGCTGCTGTAATCATGAAGCTTCCTCTACATTATTTTATGTCTTTGGGAAAAAAAATGTGATGAAATAAATGTGAACACGGTGTCGGATTTAAATAAAGACAACCAGATGATCAGTTGTGTTCATATCTTTATTAAATGTATTATATGTATTGTTTTGATTATTCCGGTATGCCTTTTGCTTTCTGCTGAAAGTCCAAGTCCTTGCAGTAAGGCACCACCCAGCCCGAGGTCCCCAAACGTCCTCAAAGTCCAAACTTCACGCCATCAGAGTCAACAAAAGAACTCCATTGTCTACAAAATAATCCACAGTTAGTTGGTAAAAATGGTTAATCCTTCTTGTGCAGTCCATTCTGCGGTGATACGCTGCTCACATACTCCGTTTTGTAGGTTAATCCAAGGATGGAGAGCAGAGAAGGAACATCGTCTCCTCTGTTGCTGCGTTTTTTATACTCTCAGCTCATCTTTGCTAACTTCCTAATAAAGGTCGTGCAGCCGCTTCCGGCAGCACGATGACGTACTGATCCCTGAATAACCTACAAAACCGGTGTAGTTTGTAAGAAATGGCCAGAATTCGACGGTAGCTCAGAATCTATAGGCGGTACCATGACCGCTAACTGCTGCTGTTGCTCTTTCTTGTTCATATCTTTGGCTGTAGCGACTAGCTGCTGTTAGCAATTAGCCCAGTTAGCCATGGAGCCTAGTGGCTGTTTCTTCACTCTCTGTTCAGAATGTTTTGAACTAAAATTCTGGCCATATCTTACAAATTGCCCCTGTTAACAAAAGAGCCCCCGTTTAATGCTCCAAACTGGAACGAATGATTAGATTTGTTTAATAGGTGCAGTGTCGTCTTTAAACTGAGTCCGTCCCAGTGTGGCGTCCAGCCGTGTTCACTGCGAGGCTGAGAGACGTCATATGTCTTTTTTTTTTTTTTTTTAGGTAGATGATTTGAAATTGGCACTTAACTTATTTGGTGGAGGGACATTAGCTGTGCTTTTAAAGACTCTGAGTGGAAGCTGTGACAATCAGAATCAATCAGGTTAAAGGAGCACGCTGTAGTTTTGCGGTTGAAACAAACTAAATAATCAAACTCTCTTTGTGAGTTCATGACTGAATTAACTGAATAAAAAAACTGACCTTAAAAAGACAACTCAGTTTATACTGTTTTTCTTTGTTTATATGTGGCGGACCCTGCCACCTTTCTAGCTTCAAACAGTGTTCAGGGACCTTCATTTCCTCTGAGAACAGCTTGTTTCATCACTTATGATTCATATTGTTGATATTCAAATTCTGCTTACAGTGATTCAACTGTGTTTGACACTTTGTGTCATTGTTAACAGATCTGTGGGATTTTTACTTGCACAAACGTGGGCTCTTGTTGTAACAGCGCTGGACTCTCTAGAACTTCTCTACCTGAAGCAGGTGCTGAACACCATTCTGATGGCAGACATCAGACCTGGAAATGCAGCGTTTTGACTTTGGTTCTTTGCTACACTTTCTAACAGTCTCACACTTCTCTTCTCCAGAGAGGCAGCCAGCTCCCCCAGGTTCATCCTCCTCATGAACAGCAGTGTCATGTCCAGAACCAACTTACTGCTGTACCTCCTTTGCGCTTCCTCTTCATCGACCACCCCCTCATCCTCACACTGGTCCTCGGGGCATTCTGGGTAATCTGGACTCACCATCTCCTTGAACTTCTTCAGCTCTTTCTTCACAAAGCCAACAACGTTCTCCTCAAGACACTGGAACAAAAGAACATCAATTTAACTTTCAACGTCACAAACTCAAATCTCACTCTGAACACAGCATCAGTTTCATCTGTCAGTGTCTAAACCCACATTTGCATCTTTTCTTTTGTACTGACTAATTCCCCTTTCAGTCAACATCCTCAACACAACGCAGATTCCATCTTTGCACGAGTAACCTGAAGGAACCTGCTCAAAATGCATTTTTCCTTCTTCCAGATGGATTCACACCTCAACACCTGCTGGTTGTGTCACAAAGGCGAGGAGCAGAGCTGATGGATGAAATCCTCCCTAAATATTTCCTGATGAAGACCCAGCCTCTACATACACTGATCTACACTGTACAGCGAGATGCTTTCTGATGATAAATACAGACATACATCTTGTCGCTACACGAGATCGGGGGAGAGGGACTTACAGTGTCACCCTGGATTAACTGACTCTGCTGATGTGTGGGTGACCGGGTCGAGTACCAGACTCCTCTACGGGTATTTGGGATAATGTAAGTACACAACTCAGCAGGTCTAGATCTTTCTGACATTTCAATGCAGAAATATTACGTATTATATCTTTAATAACAGGCTTGTACAGTACGCACCGTAAATATGGAGTCCAGGGAACTGCGACGGTCGGTGGAAACATCTGAGATCTCTCTGAGGAGAAAACACGATCCACTAGTGATGAAGAGCGTTTTATTTACATCGACACTGAACAAGGTAGAAACTTACAGCTCATACACAAAACCAACAGTCTGAGGAGAGATCGACTGCTGTGAAGAAACTGAAAGTACGCTGCAGGACCAGGAAGTAGTCCATAGAAAAGATTATTCTACACTCAACATTTAACATTTCAGGGGCACGACGGACCTCATGTGTTGTCTCGGTGACGTGACAGCTCTTGTGAAAAGTACAGAACATGGAGCGATTAGAAGAATTCAATGTGGAAGTAACTGAACTCTAGTAATTACCAGTAAACTGTCAATATTACAGGTTTTTATACATGTTTTTCACCTTCATGTCTTTGTGTGACAGAGTCAGAATCAGAAGGAATCAAATACTGGACTAATACTTATAACTGACAAACACATGAAGTAAACTGTGAGAAAATCAACAGAGCTGTTTGTTTCTTATTTATTTATATATAAATTCTCTACATACTTTGACTGTTGCAGGTTGAAACACAGAGGAATCTCCTTGGACCAGTCGCTCTTCATGGACACACAGCTTGGTTCAGGAGAATCTGCTCTGTTCTGCTCCGTCCTGAAAGAAAAGAGACATTAAATAAAGACTTATAGAATTAAAAACATTTAATTCTGGCTCTGGTGACTTAATCTTAATCACACTGAACATTTTTTCAGAATTTGTGCCTCAATAAGTTCTTTTGACTTTGGTATTAAAAAAAGAAGGAAGACATGAACTGTCACTTTTCAACTGGACAAACAAGTTATTATGGAAAAATCCTTTTTGTTTCACACAATCCTGAAAGAAATGAAGCACTGACAGAATATATACATAATTTTTTAGATCACTACAAATGTTCTGGTGACTGACGTGAACTAAATTTCAGAGTGACAAAACATTTTTTCAATTTTTTTGA
The DNA here is from genome assembly GCA_900302685.1 of Spondyliosoma cantharus. Classification (NCBI taxonomy): domain Eukaryota; kingdom Metazoa; phylum Chordata; class Actinopteri; order Spariformes; family Sparidae; genus Spondyliosoma; species Spondyliosoma cantharus. The sequence continues at coordinate 8,817 of OMLP01021889.1, read as the reverse complement.
GAATTTAAGGTTCAAAAGTTTTATTGACTTAATTGGAACTTAAATCCATTAAGTCGATGGACCTGTGACTCACTTCTGAATGATGAAAAACAAACAGAGAATTTAAAGAGAAGAAAAAAAAGATTTTATTGACTTTAAAACTAAATTCAAATTAAAATAAATTGAGCATCGACAAAAACATGAAGTAAAAATATTTATTTAAAATAAATTCTCTACATACTCTGAATGTTGCTGTTTGAGAGACACAGCAGAGTCTTTGGACTTGTCGCTCTTCATGGACACACAGCTCGGTTCAGGATCTTCTCTGTACTGCTCAAGCCTGAAAGAAAAGAGACGTGGAATAAAGAAATATAGAATGAAAAAGATTTAATTCTAGTGACTTAATTTTAATTACACTGATCATTTTTAGAGAATTTGAGTTCAAAAAGGTTGTTTGACTTACTCTTTGCAGAAATCAGTCAGGAACTCTTCGTCCTGCGACAACATCCTTGAGAACAAAGGTGATGGTGGGTCAATATAGCATAAAAATAATAGACATAAAGTAAAATTCAAGAAAATCAACAGAGCTGTTTGTTCACAATATTTTTTATATAAATTCTCTACATACTCTGAATATTGCTGTTTCAGAGACAGAGGAATGTCCTTGGACTCGACACGTATCACCTTTAAACGTCGCAGGAGACCCGGTCTGTCCTGCACGAGCCTGAAAGAAAAGAGACATCGAATAAAGACTTACAGAATTAAAAAGATTTGAGATAATAAAAAAAAAATGGTTCTGGTGACTTAATTTAAAATAACACTGAGCATTAACATACACTGTACATCTTTAGAGAATTTGTGCTCAAAAAGGTCGTTTGACTTACTCTTTCAATACATCTTCCAGGGACTCTTCTTTAAAAAGCCTTAAAAATAAGAGACGACAGTCCAAAGACAGTTAGGTTTAGTCTACATCCAACAGACCAACCAAAGATTCAGAGACATTAACAGTCAAAAAGTTACTTAAAGAGGTGAAACAGACATGTGACGAGAACTTTGTTCTCTTTCTTCTCACTCTCTCATTCTGTCCCCTCAAGAACTGAATACTTCTCCATGTTCAACACAGAGACGTAGAATCATTAATTGTTACAGAGGTTAAAGATTCATCAGATCGTGCAGGTGAATGTTTCTCATCACATTTCATAAGCTACAGACAGAACATGTGCTGTGTTTATATTCATGGAGGGTTCACAGGTCATGTGTGACCCATGTTGTGCATTATAATATGTTTACAAGAGTTCACAGACACTGACAGATATTATAGATTAACAGCAGTGAAAAGAAGTGTTGTGAGAACCTTTATAGTCTTTGAGTCTTTATAAGTTCAGAGATCAATCTGATACTTTTGAGGAATAAGATAAATAATGCAGTAATGTCAGAGTAGTGTTATAAATACAGTGTAGTTATGCTCCTTATTGAGAAGTTGTATTTAAAAAGTGTCTCTGACTTACGGATAAGAACGTGTCTCCAACTTGAACCTGAAAGAAAGAATTTGTGCTCAGAAAGTTCTTTTGACTTGAATTAAAAATTGAACCTTTCCATATGAAAACAGGAGGGGAGTTCATGTCCAGTCAGCCTTTATAAACACACAGCTTGGTACCTGCTACTATAATGTACTGTGTTTATATTCATGGAGGGTTCACTGAGCCTGATCACATTCACACATTAACGTGTTCACAGGTCATGTGTGACCCATGTTGTGCATTATAATATGTTTACAAGAGTTCACAGACACTGACAGATATTATAGATTAAAAGCAATGAAAAGAAGTGTTGTGAGAACCTTTATAAGTTCAGAGATCAATCTGATATTTTTGAGGAATAAGATGAAGAGGACCAAAGAAAGATTAGGAAGGTGGACAAGAGAGGTTAGATAAATAATGCAGTAATGTCAGAGTAGTGTTATAAATACAGTGTAGTTATGCTCCTTATTGAGAAGTTGTGTTCAAAAAGTGTCTCTGACTTACCGCAAATAAGCTTCCACCAACTCACGGCTGAAAGAAAAGGAGCAATGACAAAAGAAATAAAGATGTTTATTCAGAATTTGTGATCTGGAAGTTAATTTGACTTGAATAAAAAAAATTGAAACTTGCTCTGTGACAGCAGGACAGAGTTCCATGGTCAGTCAGCCTTTATAGGCAGTCACAGCTTGGTACAGGAGAATCTGCTCAGCTCTGAAACAAATGGAGCAAAGTCAAGATGGGTGGAAGAATAAGGAGCTTACAGCGCTGTAACAACAACAAACTCTGGAATATCATGAGCACATTTATTGCAGCAGTTATTGTATTGCATCTGTTTACTGAGCCAATTCATCAAAAGCACTGAGATAACTTGGCTCAGCGTGACATGAGTTCTACTTCTAGTAAAGCCTGACCAATATATCATTTGTCTGATATTATCAGCCTGTTAGTTCTTTGTTCAGTCTCTGTGTGATTGAAACGATGAAGCTCATCCTACGAGAGCACTTTTTAATTTACATTCTTGTATCACATATGTCCTCATTCCTCGTTCTGTGGACTAAAATAAAAAGATGTTCGTCATGTCATCACAGGCTACAGTACAGAAGGTATAGATCTGTTGTGTTTAATATAACTGAGCCTATAATTAAACATATGTATTCCTGTCTCATAATATTTCAGACTTTGATCCTTTGTCTGCCTGCTCATCCCTGTGTCCAGGTCCAGTCCTTTATTTAAAAAGATTGAGGTTATTTAATTGTTCTATAAAGGTTATCGGGGTGGCGGACCGTCTAATAATTGGAAGGTCGCTGGTTCGAATCCCTTGCCTGGCAGCCTCCACCATCAGTGTATGAATGTGTGTGTGTGAATGGGTGAAGGTCAAGTGTTGTAAAGAGCTATAGAAATACAAAGTCTGCAGTTATTTGGGCAATTTTGTTGAAAGTAACTTAAAGGTAGTGTAATAAGTAATGTTGTAACGTCATATATTGCTTTAAAATCTAACTAATAAAAACAGTAATTTTAATATTGCATTTTAAAAGTAACTTGCCCAACCACGTTCAGTTCAGAGCCAAATTTTATATTATTTTTTATAATTTTAACTTTATTTTATCAGCAATCTGAGAGAAAAATCCCAGATACCGATCATGGGAAGATAAGAACCTCGATAATCAGACAATCACTAATAATCAGTTTATTGAACGTGAAAAGAGGCAGAAGATTATCCATCACTTTCACTTCCAGATCAACAACACACACAACGTGACAGAAGCGATTTAGGAAGAAGTTACAGGAACATTAGTACAAAATAAAGTCTGTTCGTGTCCTTTATGAAGACCGAGGCTGTGCATGGACTAACTACAGTTACATTAAATGGCCGATGATCCGCCTTCTGTTAGCTTGATAACGGTCGCAGCTCCTGTAAGCTAACATTAAATCTGTCTCCACACCGAAACATTTCAATATGAAACACTTTCAGATGTTTGTTACGTTACCTTGTCAGCCCTCAGATCAGAACAAGTGGAAGTATCTTAAAGACTCTGGACTGTGACGGACCTGCAGGTTCGGATCAGTCTGAGAGGAGGAGTAACTTGTTCGAGCAACAGGATTCAGTTTGTAAACACGGAAGTGGATGAAGTCCTGGATGGCTGCTATCGAAAACCTTGACGTTAAATCAGTCCGGCAATCATAACATGTGTTACAGAGATCATTATTAAATCATAAACACATTGGAAGGAGACGTGTCTCCTTATTGAGCTATCAGGTGGACATAGATGATTTTCAGGCGCATGTAAAGAAACAAATACACGACTTTTTGGTACAGTGGTGGATAAAACCGCCATTAAATAAAAAATGGCGCTCCGAAGTCACGCCCCCTTTCGGTTGACCTCATGGGACCTTACATCATAAGAACTTTGTATGTTAGTGAAGAGAGATGAATAATTAGCTTGAGTTGTGTCATGAATCACACATATGATGTTTGTCAATTTAAAAGATAATTTCTGCCTTTAATAAAACTTAAATCAAGAATTTTGAATTTAATTGAAACACTGAAAATAAGCTGCCATGAGTCCGAGCCATTTCTTTCTGTCAGTTTTTAAGATGCAGAAAGTTTCTTAAGTTGTGTTTTCAGATCACAATGTCATTTTGTGAAACCTTTAATAACATTAAAAATACTCTGCTGCAGTAATTATGAAGCTTTCTCTACACTTGTCTATTTCTTTGGCAAAAATGGTGATGAAATAAATGTGAACACAGTGTTGGATTTACATAAAGACAATCAGATGATCTGTTGTGTTCAAAATACTTGATTTATTATTTTCATGAATAATCACATATGTGCAGTATTTAGTATGCCCTATTTAACAGTGACACCTTTAACAAACAACATATCTAAATCCTGGTTTATGTGATTCACATCTGACAATAATCTATTTCATAAAATACATCATCCAGTGATCAATAACTACCTGAACATGCAGTAAATAATGTATGATTTGGTTGTGTTATATCTTATTGACTTAAATGTGACAAATATTAATTGTATGCTCTGACAGGTGGCTGGTGGATTATGGGAGGCGGAGTGTTAGATGATACAGATTTGTGAACAAAAGGTATTACCTCGTTACATATCAGTCAATTTCACAACATTTAGGTACATATAGTTGCACATCCTTACAATGAGCAGACCCAGGGGTTGTGCTCCAAACTGGAACAAAAGGCTGCGTCTGTCTTGGATGAGTTTTTGGAGACGGTTCTGTTGTTTTCAGTTTGAGGGTTTAGTGGATCCAGTGCTTGTTGTCAAACTGGCCTGTGTCCAGCCTCAGCCCGGTGTCCAGCTGAGCCCTATCGCCTACCACGACTCCCCCGAGTGATCCAAAG
>OMLP01021885.1:19656-55928 GCA_900302685.1 Spondyliosoma cantharus | reverse complement strand
ATAAAAAAAAAAAAAAAAAAAAAAAAAGGACAAGTATTACATTAACTTCCTCATGCTAGCTTTAAATTGAGCTGGATACACCCATAGCAGGTACAATGATCTTAACTCAGGACACTGGAAAAACTAATTTACTATATCATGCTGTGAATTATTTGCCCATGTGAAATATAATCATTAAAATGGTTGCCTGTAAAGGGTAAACTCTACATAGTATGAGGCCAAAAGTTTTCTTTCAGTAATCAACGAGTACAACACGTGAAAGTACATATCTTATCTAAGTCAATAGAGTTCTTACCTGCTGCATGGCAACCTGTGGCTGGGAGGCCATGTGTTGCTGGGGGTTGCGCACACCAGCAGCATATTTGTACTGGGGCATGGTGCGCACTGGGGCGGCAGTGGCTGAAGCACCGGTAGGGCGCTGGCCAAGGGCCTGGGTCGCTGAGGTGACGAGAGTGAACAAAAGATGAGCATGACAAGCAAAAGAACAAAACAAAGCATATTATGTGTTCTCAAAGCTGAAATACTTACGCATACGCTGCGAGGCCATCATCCGCGGGACCTGGGCATTGGCGGCGGCGGTGGGACGGATGGTATTGAAGGTCTGGGGCCTGGGAGCAGATGGGCGCATAGCATTGGGCATGTTTTGGAAGTCTGAAGGAAGAGGAAACATGTGAGATCACCAGTGGAGTAGTTAGAATTCATTTTTTGCAGTGGTTTCAGCTCAGCAGTCCAATTTCCAGCAGTGACAAAACTGTTAGTTACAATCACATGAAATAATGGTAGTTTCATTCAATTATCTACTTACGCTGAGGACGCACTCCTTGAGTGGCCCAACGGGGGCTGGGGCGAAGCTGGGCCAACTGGTTGGCGGAGTAGTATGCAGCACGATTTTGGGCCTGAGAAGGATGAAATAGACTTATCATTTCATGGTCTCTTACTGCCAAAGAGCCAATTTTTTTTTTTTTGTTATCCATTTCCCTACAAGGAACACAAGTCGCTTACTGCAGCTATACACCTGTGACTAACCTGAGGTATAGCCGCCATGAAATAGCCTGAGGGTGGGGCAGGTTGATATGGGTTGAGGACCGGGTTGGGCACTGCACGGACTGTGGCCATCCTCTGCATGTACTGGTTGGTAAGGTGGGCCTGGCGCTCCTCCTTGCGCTGTGCCAGGGCCACATACAGTGGCTTTGTGGCAACAATACGCCCATTCATCTCCGTTACAGCCTTAGTGGCCTCCTCTGGTGAAGAGAAGCACACAAAGCCAAAGCCTTTGCTGCGGCCACCCTCCATCATCACCTATGGGAAGAGAAACTAGTTAAGCATCCATTCTGATAAATTACCATCTTGTTCATCAAAATGATAGATTACAACCTAGGATAACAAATTCAGCATTCCAGCATCACAATTCAAGTAAATTAAATCTTCACCTTAGCACTTGTTATGGTTCCAAACGGAGAGAATTCTTTACGCAGACGCTCGTCATCCAGGCCATCATCCAGGTTTTTCACATACAGATTGACACCCTGTTATATGGAAAATGACAATGACATGTAATGTAAAAAAACAAAAACAAAGATGAAGTCAAATCATCATAATTTGTGAATAAATAATCTTCAAGCTACAACTGTTAAGTTGCGTGTCAAAATAACTGCCCTGTGATACGACTGCCGAAATAAGCTCTTACAACAGAATATAAGGAACACAAACCTGGTATCTGGTCATTCGATCCTGTTTCATCTGCTCAAATTTACGCTTGAGCTCATTCTGGCGCTCCCCTTTCTTCTGTGCACGACCCACATAGACTTGCCTGCCATTCATTTCTTTACCGTTCATGTCATCCACTGCCTGCAACGATAAAAGCAACAGTCAAAAAGACAAAAAAATTCAGTTTTCAATAATCTAGATAAATATGATAGGGTATGTCCCCTAGGAGAAAGAAATAAGGATATTATCCAAACCTTCTGTGCGTCTTCATGTCTCTCGAAACTGACAAAGCCAAATCCCTTGGATTTGCCACTCTCGTCAGTCATGACCCGGATACTGAGTGCCGGGCCTATAGAATACAAGCTCATTTTTACATGGCCACATCACACTGGTAACATGGTTAGCGCATACCATGTCTGAAATTATGTCAGCGCCTTACCATATTTACCGAATAATTCCTTCAGTTTCTCATCGTCCATGTCCTCCCCGAAGTTCTTGATGTAAACATTGGTAAATTCTCTGGCACGTGCCCCAAGCTCAGCCTCCCTCTCCTTGCGCGATTTGAATCGGCCAACAAATCTGTTGGTCAAATGATATAACATTAGAACAAATCACAAGACAAAACCATGTCATGTCACTAATTTAATTCAGCAACTCCTGGATGACCATAATATGACAATCACTTTTTCTGGAGTATCGACAGACAACCCTTCCTAAGGTCCTGCTCAAAGCTTTTAAGAGAAATCACTCTACAGCCTTTCAGTGTCTCTTCCAACCAAATTATAAAGATGGATTTCTGGTGTGTATTGAGAATCCTATAAATTGATCAGGGTATGCAGTATTGACTGCAGTTAAAATTTGCCCCCAATCAATTCAGAGTTTATAAATCTTCCCAATGGTACTAACTTGCAACCATGGACTTCCCAGAGTGCAGTATTATAAAAAAGTCTTGTACCAATTGTACACATTAAAAACTTGTGTGAATGCAGTCTAGGGCTTCCTCTTAATAGTTGTCAAAAACCATTACCCATTGATAAGAATCTTAGCCAACAATCATTTCATCATCGCAAACTGCGCCTTGCCATTAGTGCCGGGACACATGAACCAGAGAGGTTGCAACGCTGAGCTTTTCTTTTGAGACACAAAAGCCTTTTAACTGCTGTTAACAAAGCCTCTGATTAGTCAATGTGTCTGGGACATAGCCAGTTTGTTGGACAGACTCAACCCAGTACATCATGTCAACAACTGATCAACAATTTTGCAAAGAATATAAGCGTTTCTATAGTGTCCAATTGGCTTTTCAATGCTTGGCACCAAGTTCAAGTGGACCTGGTCCACCTTCGCCATACAGTACATTATTTCCAAATAGCATCTCATTGCATGAGGCATTTTAGATAACCAAACAGTTCGCTGGACCAAGGAACGTGTTAATGTCAAGCCCTACCACATGTTGACGCCCCTTAGTATCTGTTTAATATGAAGCAAGTCATTTATTGCCATTTTGAAGGAAGAGACTTGAGCGACGACATACAGTGACATATAAATTAACAAAATGTTTGGTGTGCAAGTTTCAACACATTCAGAATCTTTAACAACACTTTTGCTGTTAGCAGGTATGTTTTTCACTCAATTGGCTGTGTGAGACCAAACAGATAAGCTTCAGGACAAGATGCAGTTAAATACACACTTTGATTAGATGTATCAGGAAAAAATGACATGACTCACAATTTCATCTACCCTACAAAGTAATTGTAGGCAACACTTACACTTTTCTGTCATTGAGCAACATGCCATTCATTTTCTCAATGGCCCGCTCGGCAGCCTCGTGGGTTTCAAAGTGTACAAAGCCGTAACCCTTTGAGCCATTTTCATCACAAACCACCTTGGAAAAGGGAGATTTGAGCATGTCAAAAACAATCCCAAACACCATGCATTTAAAAAACACTTCAGACAGACAGTCTGCACCACTCTGGTGTAATCTTAGTCATGCAAAGTAGTTGTCTGTATGTAAAGCAGTCAAACACAACACAGAGTGAATGCAGCTCCACCTACCTTGCAGGACAAGATGTTTCCGAATGCAGAAAAGGTGTCATAGAGAGCCTTGTTATCAATGGACTTATCCAGGTTCTTGATGAAGATGTTGCCCACTCCACTCTTCCTCAGGGAGGGGTCCCGCTGAGACCACATGATGCGGAGAGGTCTGCCTTTGATTACATCGAAGTTCATGGTGTCCAGGGCTCTCTCGGCTGTGAAAAAACAGACCCCAAACAACAGAATCCTAATCACACTGGGGTTCAATGTCCATTTTGTCTACGGCAATAACTTCAGCAATGCTATATTCAATCAAGATGATGTATATCATTATCCAAGTAATAGTATGACAGATGTTTGACATTTTCAGTACTTTTGTGTCACATCAACTTGTTAACAACCGCACCAGCAGTGCCAATTCCAAATTAAAAGCTATAACATGGCTTGTGTGCTGGATGTTCAAAATGGAGTCAGATGGTGCAACAGCACTCAAACTAGTCCTTGCTGTACTACGTGGTGGTAAACCTACCGTCAGCAGGTTGCTGGAAATTGACATAGGCATAGCCAAGGGATCGGCGGGGGATCATGTCTCTGCATACTCTGATGGACAGAATGGGCCCAGCCGGGCTGAATTTCTCGTAGAGCATGGCCTCGGTAACGTCTGGATGCAGGTCTCCCACATAGAGTGAAGCCATTGGGTAGCTAGGCGCGCTGGGATTCATGTCTGACGACGCGTGTTCTCAGGCAATAAGACAAACTGTGTGGTTGTAATAACTCAGTATTTTGCTGACAATTGTCAGTCAATATCAGCCTCCTATGTGGACTGGTTATTTCTATCGGCCTCTTCGGCGGCTTCACAAAAATTACGAGCGCACACGCTATTAGCTGTTTTAACAGTTAGCAACGTGGGCTAGTTAGCTTGATTAGCAAAATGTCGGAACGTGGCCTAGCTGATGTGGCTCACAGACTTAACAAATTGTAATCTGTACTATTTCACAGTTAGTTAGTTACATAAACTGCCGATAGTATTCGAAGCAAATGTCCTCGTTTACAGTTACTGGAATGACAAAGCCCTTAAAAGGGAAAAAAATGTGATTAGCTAAGATAACTTGCTAACGTTGGTCACCCACGCTTTCAACAATACCGCTAACAGCTTAGCTTTCTAGCGTTCTTCTCGTTCCGTCTTTCGTTTTTTTTCGAAGGCAGCGTCTTCTTCGCGTTGCTTGAGTTGGCAAATGAAATCCTGCTTCACCGATTTTTTTTTTCTTATAAAAATATGTCTGCGTGTGCTCTCTAGCTTTTGGTTTGTTTCATAATAATAAAATGTGTGCCGAGACTAGCTCCGGAGCACACCCTACGCAGACGGATTACCGGAATGAAAGGAAGGTCGGCGGAGGTTGTTTCCCGATTGCAGTCGAAACCACGGCGCGTTTGCCACCAAGGTTGACGTCACAAATCTCGCGATACTTTATATTTCATTTCATTTCGATCATCGGAGGTAATTATCTGCATTGAATTAACATGTTTCCTGTCCTGTGCACTGTTGTCGGCATTTATTTTTCTCTAGTGAGAAGAATGAAAGCGAAGTAATTTATATACAGCTGTTTTAAAGCAGACTATAAAAGCTGAAAAAAAAAAAATAAATGTAGCAGATACATCCGTTGGTAGCCGATTTTAATTGTTAGAGCCATGATCATTAATGCAAGCAACATTATGTAACTTTTTTTTTTTTAAGCAAAAATGACAATTTCTACATAATGTTGATTTAAATATGTGAACATTTATGCGTCAGTGATGTGATCATCAGCACATATTTCTGACTGTTTTGGCTTGACAGAGTATAATTTACACATAACTCTTTAGCCTAGGGTCAGACCAACCTTATCAAGGAAATGCTATTCCAGCTGGTTTTGATCACTCCCTAATGTCAGCAATAGTACAAAGGGCACAAACCACCTGACTACATTCTCATGGTGAATTTTAACTTCCTGATTATGTATTACAATACATGGCATATTCTTATAAATCACACACCTAGTTAGGCCCTACCTTGTTTTAAACCCTGTGAGCAGACTGCGTCAGGACCATCTGTGCTCTTACCTGAATTCCACTTCACTCATGGTTTCAGAGATGGCACAAAAGCTCAACTTTCCTCTATGTAGTAATGGCAGTGGGTAGGACACACCCTGAGGGCTGTGCAGATCATCTTTTTTATTTTTTAAAGTTTTAAATATTTTTTTTTATTGTAAAGCAAACCTAGCACAAGACCAGAGGCAGCACTTTGTGTCTTTGGAGGCAAGAACCAACTATGATTTTCAAATGCAAAATCTCATTTACCCCTTTTCAACCAAAGCGAACAATGTATTGAGGGGTGTGGCATGTGCGCTTGCAGTAAGTCTGGTTTCATCCAACAAGAGCGAGTATGCAGCAGTTTGAGGAGGATGCATCACAAAGGAACAATGGCATGATTGACCGGCAACAGTGGGGTATTTGCATTGGAGACACTGAACCACACTCGTGTAAAATAAAGAGGACTTTCTGTGGGTCTACTTGTCTGCTCCCAGCCTCCACCTCCGGGTGACTCACTTATTCTTGTAGTGAGTCACAGAAAACAGAGCAGCTGGGTTATGTTGGTTCCTGGGTTTACCATCCAAATACAGTAAAAAACGACTGCTTTTTGAGCTGAGATAACCACTTCGGAGAGTTGAAAGTCATTAACATGAACTATAGATGACTTTAGATGATTTAACTGTTAAAATATAAACTCAAGGACTGTGACATCACTACAACTGGACAAGTTGAAACTTTTAAATTATTATTTTTTTATTCCACTTACATGAAATTACACGTTTCCCCCAAAATAACAGTTATGCTTGGGTGTTCTGTATGAAAATTCCAAAGACATGAACAAAGCTAGCCCGCCCCACAACAATCTCCTTACATCTCCACAAACTACTTCTTATCAACATGCAGTTTAGGCAAGTATTGAAAGAAAAAAGGAAAATAAAAGACCAAACAAATAAAAATCTTCATTTGAAAAAGCAGTAACTAGATAAGCACATGGGATTTTGTTTTTTTTCACTGCTGTGCTCAGAAAAACATCAAAAATAACAAGCTTGTGTGCTCTTTTGTTCTTCAAAGTTTTATATACCTCGTAATTGAAACATAGAAATACAAAAAGCAGGTAACCCATAAACAAAACGAAATATTAAGGAATAGAAAGTTGAGCAACTAACAGTAAATGGAATGTAACCTTTGTGTTCCAACAAAACCTTGCCTTCTGTCTCCAGCACGTCCCCCGTTACACCTCCACTGTCACACCTCTTTCCCTAGCTCAGACTAACAGATGCTGTCCCCCTCTAGTGTGCAGAGCCAACTCCTGACTTTGTGAAACCACAGATGTATCATTAAAAGATGGTGCTAATCAAGAACAGGACCGTTAATATGATCAAGATACATATACAGTATGACTGTTTTGACTCTAGAAACTCAATCCGCTTGCATTTTCCGTGAGTTGAGACCCGCCACCTTAATGCAGCACCCCTGTTGCTCCCACACAAAAAAGGTCAGCAGACAAGCAACAAACCCCAAACACACTTAACCCTTCCACATAGACCCTCCCACCACACAATTAAATTACCCTCCCTCCCTATCCCCTTTCCCCACAGTTACTACAAAAGGAGGAATAGTAAACCAATAGGAGTGAGATGAGCGTTGAGAACTAAATAGAAAAAGGATGGAGAGAGATGGACGACAATGATGATAATGAGGTGATCATGATGAAGATGAGTTGGGACGATGGCAGGTAAGACGGGGATGACTCTTGGGGTCTGGCTCAATCTCTGGGCTCCTCTGTATCCTCTCCTTCCACCTGGTTATCAGAGGTCCACAGCTGAGGAAAGACAAGAGGACACACAGGTGTAAGTGGTAAAATAATGTTAAAATAATCTCTGGTTTCATCCGATATCCTTATTGGTGTATCATAGTAAATTGAGTATGTTTGAGGTTTGGAATGAAAACAAGTAACCTGAACCATTGCCTCTGGTGAACTATGTTTAGAATTTTATAGACCAAACACTTGAGAAAATAATCAATAGACTGATCAAGACAATTATAACTAGATGCAGTCCTACTTCCGTTAATCAACATCATTCTTCAGTGCCCAAAATCTGTCAATGTCAGTCGAGTTGGTACAATGTTTAAGAAATGGAAACTTGGAAAAACTTACTGTCAAGTTGTCTCTCAGTAGCTGCATGATTAGTGTACTGTCTTTGTACGACTCTTCACTCAGTGTGTCAAGCTCCGCTATGGCATCATCAAAAGCCTGGAGGAATCAAAACAAGTATTTAACAGCTTGAAGAACGACGGTGGTCTAAAACAAGCTACTTTTTGTGTAGATTGTGTCTGTTTCAAGTCAGTTGTACAGAGGTTTTATTGTGGTCTCAATGTGTATTTAACAACAGATGCACATTTAATCTTACAAGTCCTCAGAAAAAAAAAATTATTGCTGATGTTCATAAATTAGCATTGCGTTGTCAAGCACCGTCATGAGTATAAGGAGTTTTTAGTGGTATTGTGAACGTACGTTCTTAGCCAGCTGGCAGGCCTCTTCAGGTGAGTTGAGGATCTCATAGAAGAAAACAGAGAAATTCAGGGCAAGACCAAGACGGATTGGGTGTGTGGGCTGCATCTCTTTTTTGCTGATCTCAAAGGCGCTTTGGTAGGCTTCCTTTGAGTCCGTAATGATTTCTGTGAGGGAGAAAACAAAATGGCATCAGAGCTATGGAAGTTGACAGTGAAAATACAATTCTGTCTAGATTTTTTAAATTGTTTTATATAGTTTAGAAAAAGGCTTCATACAATGAACTTAGTTGCAAGTTTAATACAAACACTAGAACCCTCAACTAATGCCACCTAACACAACAGCCCTGCAACAAATCCTACCATCCTAAAAGCTGTTTTCAGTTTTTGTTTTAACAGTTTTACACTTAAAAGTCATTTTGGAGACTAGTTTGTAGTGCTGTTTAATTGAATTGCATTATAATAAGGTTTCCGATATTTCCCTATCATAATTATTATCAGTTGAACCAAGTTACAGATGAATCCACACCTCACAAACACTGGGAAAAAAACATCTGTGACTGTCCAACATTCTACAGCAACAAGGTAACAAAATGGATGGGCAACAATTCTCTATGCTATCTATCGAAAATCAGCAGCCTGCTATCAAAACTGGAACAAGATTAGCATAGACTGGAAACATCATGGACCTATAACTACTGGACATGGCCCTTTCCTATGGAAGCTGCTCAGTGGCACATCAAGCCAAAAACGCTTGACTTCTGGCCGCGGTTCTTCCGCATAGCTTCCACATTGTGCGGCCCACAGAGCATGCGCTCTAGAGACTTCCGGCCACTGAGCCGGCTAACTTCCGTTATAGTTTCCGACTAACTTGAACGAGGATAAAATAATTTAATCGTGATGATATAATTATGTGGTGTTCCCACTACAAAATCTGCCTTCAGAGCCTGGTGCTCCTCCTAGTGCTTGGGAAACATGGGGAGACTGCTATCCTAGCCGTGTCCAGGAACAAAACTCATGGAGCCCATTAATTCACACATTACATCTTGCTGGTTTAATCCATGCAAAAAACATAAACTTGAGATTTTATGGGGGGGTTATTTGTGGGACCATTTCTTGGCTGGGTGCAGTAGCTTTCTGGAGTTGTGTGGACACCATGAAGTTGGCAGACAACTGGAAAACGCTTCCACCCACCATAACTCAGTTTTGACTTTGCTTTTTGCATAACAAGCTGGCTCTGTGAGAAATGTCAGTTATAGCAATGACTGCAGACTGACTGACTTCTACTTTCTGATTGGCTGTATGCCTTAATACTATTAAAACGCAGACAGTGTGGACCTGAACTGAGACTTTCTAGCTTTCTCTTTTCAACAGTTATAAACATCAATGCTTGGGTGAGATTTGGACACATATAGTTACAAGACCGTGTTGGTAATGTTTCCTAAATTGTAACTAAAGTACACTCACTGTATTGCTGCAAAGATGAATTAAAGCCAATCTCAAATTTAAAAAGGCAAGCTTCCACTATGTCAGAAGTTCCTTTAGTTGTTTTCTGGCATTGTACCAAGGTGTTAGGGGAAAGTTGAAACCCAGAGGCAAACATTCCGTGGCACTATTTTTTTTATTAATAAACGACTGTGGTAAGAAGTAGAGGGCTGAAACAAGTCAGTAAGGAAACTCATTGCCTTACAATTTCCTCTATATCTTCCCCAAACTTTTGGTTTTGTGAGTCATTTGAACAAGGCAGTTTACAGCTGTGAAGAGATGTGAGCAGTGATTTTCCTTCCTCTGTTTTCATTTGATAATCTTATAGAGGCCTAACAAGTGTAGATTACACTAAAATGCCCTTTCAAGTACTGTAAACTCAGGACCACTCAAGTTTTTTTATTGCATCCCTTTGTGGGGTGGGGGCACTGTATTGTTAGACAAGGATGAAATCAGTAAAATATATCAGCTGCAAATAGAGAGTTTAGTAGTTTTTGAGAGAAGAGTTGAGGGAACAACAGTAAGGCTTTAGTCTAACTGCATGGGACTGCAGATGTAAATTAGCCTAAGGCCAACTCTGGTGCAATGCATTACATGGTTACATTCATGTTTTAATTGCACATTGTCCCTTACAAATAAAATTGAAATTAAAAATTAACCTCTCTATAGACAGACAGGTGACTTCACAGCCACTAGGGGGCAAGTTCTTTGAGAATTGAACTGAAACAGAGGGCGAGTCATCCTGGACCAACTGTGATGATGTGCATATTCTTATTGAACAAAGGCACAAATAAAATGACGCCAAATGTGATATTTCTGTGGGCTTAAGGTGGTCACATTACCTGAGCCCATAAAAGCCCACCAGAAACCCGTAAATTTTTTATGGTGTAGTTAAGGTTAAATTCACAACAAATAATATGTCGGCCTTAGGTTTACTTTTAAACTTGTTACAGCCATATACAGCATAAAAAAAATAACTTATTAGCTGCTAAGGATAAGCATACTGTGATACTGTTGTAATCAGCATTAAGGTGCCAATGTTATAAAGCTTATCCCAACACTTCAGTGGTCATTAAATAGAGATTCTGCACAACATGTCTTATTTGGCTCGTCTCGGATTTGTAGATACAAGTCTTTCCAATCCATCTTTTCAAAAAGGCAAAACATACACAATATTAATAATGATGATAATAAATAATAAGCATAAAAAAGGGACAGAAAATTTACCCTTCTTCTTGTCTCCGGTAGCCACCTCAGCCAAGTAGCGGTAGTAATCTCCTTTCATTTTCAAATAGAAGACTCTGCTCTCTGCAGCAGTGGCTTTGGGAATGAGAAAATCATCCAAGAGACCCTGCAGCAGAAAACAGAATTGCAACAGCAAACTGTCAGAAAAGAGCAGACTTTCTATGATAATAGGACTACAATGAATATGGCTTTATTTACAATTGCAAAATGAGCAAAACAGCTTGATTTGTATCCTTTATGTGCATGAAATGTGAACACAATTTGTGATGAATAAGACAGCTTTTCTAAATCCTTCACTTATCCACTGATGCCAGAATAGCAGTGGCTGTCATTTCAACTCATTCAAACAACTGTCAGCATCAGACTTAACTGAGGGTATAGACAAGCTGGCTACCTCCAATAGTCTTAGGGCTCGAGCCTGAGCTACATCACAGATGCTTCAAAAGACCACTGAAGGGGGGTGGACAATATGAAAACGTGGGGGAGGAGAAAGGCGCGGCTGGACAGAAGAGGAGGGCATGAAGATGGTGGAATATGGAGGAAATCTGCTGGGGGTGGAGTAAAGAACCAGGCTGCTGAACTCCTAATGAGCATTTGCTGAGGAAGTAGGTCACTCACAGAGCCCAGCTCTTTACATCAGAAGTATGCACCACTAGCAGAAAAATGTTAATCTACTATGTTAAAGCACTGCGCGACAAAGAGGGTTAAACACCGCTTTCACAGAATTAAAAGAAATTAATACTTCATTCTAACGCTGGGACACACATAGGAGGCAGAGTGCTGCCCAGCTCCTTTTGAGTGTGCCATGGTCTGAAGCTTTAGTTTATGCATCCATCCCATTTTTTTTCCCCAGCACACCGTGAGCAAATCTGGCAAATTAACAAACTGACAATTAGAAATGGTACTGTAAATTAATATAAATAATCTAATTCAAATAAATTATGATTTCTCAGCTGTTATTGCCATTGAGGGTGAGTGTTTAGAGCAAACTAATGACAGTTTGAACAGGTTGTTGGATGAGACTTTTTGGCTGAACAAAGTGAATGTTTTCTTTTGCCGTCACTCGGTTGTTGGTTGATGATTTAATTTACATCTGGCTAAATCTTATGCCGCACAATACAACAGCTGTGCAATAATTCCTAGCTTGCCTGCACTGTATAATAATCAGTCCACAGTATTTGTGTCAGTAACATTAGCAACACTTCTAAGAATAATGCGATACAAATGGCAACAAAAAAATGGCCATAAAGTTGAACCACCACCCTTTCTAACAATTCATTTATTGAATTGCTGTTGTATTAGACAGTATTTGCTCATAAATTGGCAACTATTTGTATAATACTGTTAATTTGCTCTAGTCTGGTATAATGCATATGATAGGCCTATGTACAACCTTGATAAATACTACTGCATTATCCCTGAATTTAAACCATGCATTTTAGAAGTCTTTAAATCTGCAATTTTTCTGTTGTCAATAGCCAGGCTCACATGATAATTGACAGGGTGTCCCGTTTTAAGTGCTGATCACTTCATGGCTTAACTGTAGATTTTAATGTAGTCTCCATATGGACATTTCATGTTCGAACTGCCATGACTGAAATTCTGTGCCATACAGAATAAAAAGGAAGAAGAATTACCCTCCCCAAAAAACCCTGACGGGCCATAAAATTTACAAAGCCTCCTGATTTCAACAATTATGTATTGACACAGCATAGGTTATAGGCCTGCCTAATAGTCTCTAAATAGGAAAAGTCAAATACTGGACTGAGCTTGGGACCATGGGTCGAGGACAAATATTGCCATTTAAGTCATAAATTGCAGTTGGTCTAAAATTGTATGTCGGGTGACAGCTTCTGACTCCACTATATGATATTAATCTCACTCACTAAGATCATGTTCATCACACAGTGTATTTGTACATTACTCCAAGTACAACGGAAAAAACAGGCTGATCTAAGAGCCTGAA
The DNA here is from genome assembly GCA_900302685.1 of Spondyliosoma cantharus. NCBI lineage: Eukaryota > Metazoa > Chordata > Actinopteri > Spariformes > Sparidae > Spondyliosoma > Spondyliosoma cantharus. Next base: position 42,913 of record OMLP01021885.1, on the reverse strand, counting down.
TTTACCGAATGCTCTTAGACTGATATGAGGGCTCAGGGAAGTCCTCTGGGATCTGAAAGTAGAACTAGGCCACTGGCAAGGGCAAAGATAAAACTCTACAACCAAAACAAGAATAAATAAAAATGTCCATTTTGGGCATGTGTAGGTGTCTGCACACTTGTATAGACTTGAAATATTGTTTTCTGTAGCACATCCTATAAATCTTATGTCGGTTTTTTTGTGTGAACTAGTGTTGTCACGATACTGGAATTTTTAACTTTGATACAACATCTGAACACCCAGAAAAATCACACACCCATCCACAACAGCCCCCAGAACTGATGGGAGAGGGTGCAATTTATTTATTCATAGTGAGTCCACAGGACCCACAGGTGGTCATTTGAGTGGGTCCTAGGGAAAAAAAGGGCCCAAATTCAAAGCGTTTTCTGACAAATTGTTGTGTAAAATTCAGGTTTGATGTTATATGGCTGTAACTATGGTTATGTTTGATGAAAGTAATCTGAAAATTAAACTAATAAAATCCCAAATCTGAATTAGATTTTTCTGATCACAAATGACAAAGAAAGGCATTAAAACATTTGTCTGCTGCTACAGGTAAAATGCTCATGTTGGCTGATATTGAGCAGTCAAATCTAATTTCAACTGATTAAAATCCCACATCAGTCAGGCCTATGCCCCATCACATCATCCTGATACACTTGTCTACAGACTTCAAAAAAACTAAATAGAGGCTCATTTCATTACACATGTCCTGAATGGTGAAGCATTCGTCATCATTGTCACGAGAGAACACAATTGATCAGAGCTGATTATTCGACAGTGACCCAGTTTACTCACCAATACCACGTTTGTAGCTTTGGTTGGTGAAATCTGTGACAAGGATTTGTCTAAATTCTTACAGCAGAAAGTATCATGTCACAATCATTAAGGTACGTACAAACTAGTTGAATTCAAGTATACCTCAGCTTCATCCCTGTCCTACACCTTTTCTTTCTCTGCCTTCTTTACTGTCACCCATCTCTAATTTGGTCCCCATATGGCTGTTTCCGCCGAAGTGGAGGTCAATGAACTAGTGGCATTATAGGATTAGGACCTGGTGAGTCACCAGGCTGAGAACGCACAGGCTGAGAGAAGAACAGAGTAGCAGAGGTCCTACAGATGGCAACAGTGTTTCATAGGACAATATGAAACTTGTCAGGATATAATTGGAACACAAACCAGAGAATAAACTAGTAATACTAAAAAGGCCCTGTCCACATGCACCTAGCATAAACAGCATTTTAAGTCACTGAAAACTGATCTTTTGGATAACTCCTTCCAGGGTGGAGATTTTCAGAAACTCAGTTTTCACCTTTATCAGTGTTTATTACTGACGAGCAGTCATGTTTCCCTGACTCGTCCATAGTATTTTCTGTTTCTAGGAAACGGGGCAAAATATACAACCTGCTTCCCGTTTATAACAGCTCACACATGCCAAGTGTATGGCCATGGGATATGCGTTTCAGTTGTGCTACTATGGACAGAGAATATTTCCAAAATCTGGACATATCTGGTTAGAAGGGACGTGGTCAGAAGAATGTGATTAGTATGGACTAGCCTAATGCTCTGTATACCAATACATTCTAAGTGAGCCGTATGCTTAGCATAGGGTCAAGGTACCCTTGTTGCTTTAGGATAACAAAAGCCCTTTTCAGGCAGAGATTCTGCAAAATCAACACAACAAAGGCTCGTCTCTACAGCGCCTTTGTTCACACTGAACCAAGCTACACCGTGTCATTTCATACAACATGGTGCTGTTGTGGAACCAAAAGAGGGGTGGTGGTGCAGATCACATTGAGATCTGTGGATTTTTTTGCGCGTTTCCATCCGGTTTCCACCTGCAAATCTAAATATGTCTCAGCAAACTGTTTATAATCATATGGATGTCGTTCTATACTGTGTTGTGACTGCAATCCTGAACCACCATGCATGATGGAAAGTGCCAGAGGTTTTTTTTTTTTTTGCTCAAAACTACAATACATAATCACCATCAGTAAAGTGCAGGCCCCACCTGGCTCTCACTCGTGAAGAGGGGTGCAGTTTTCCAGGGGGAAGTTCACCAAAGACTTTGTAGGGACAGCTGGATAGTGGTGACTGCCCCACATTCAATTTTGTGATTTTACTGGCCAAAGACACTACCTGCTACCACATTACCGTTTGGTCTAGTAATGTTGCTTTGTGGGTCTATGGCAAACCCTTTTGACACTTAATAGCTAGATTGGATAGGTATTGCAGATATCCATAATTCAACTCTTCCTGGTCAAAAAGAACATTTCGGATATCCACAATTGTCATTTCAGATAAAATTAGATATATCCAACTGTCGTTTTAACTAGTCAAAACAACATCATGGTTATCATGAATAAAAACTGACTAGTCATAATGTATTATGAACTTGTCAAAATGAGGTGGTTTACATCTATAATCTTCATTAGGGATACTGACATTTAGTTTATAAATGTTGAAAAGGCTTGCCTTAGGAGTGTGGGACATTCCTCTTATTTTGAGCGATATCCAGTGAAGGGTCTGTTCAATTATCAAGACTATAAACGCTATCAGACTGAACGGCAATAGACAGCCACACCCCTACCCTGCAGGCTTACAGGCTGGCCAGACTGGATGTACAAGCAGTGCCTATGCTTGGCATTAAATCTTCCTTTTTCTTTTCATATAAACAGGTTAGAACTGGCTGGGTGACTAGCGCTGCAGCGGCGCTTAATCTAGAGAGTTGGAGTCTTGCCTATTTTTACTGCAATACGCAAGCAGTTCTTGCCACAAATGGACCTGACATCACACCAGCATTTCACTACAGTTTTAATGTCTGTGTACACACAACTTTCTCCTTCTCTCCCTCCCTTTTTCAACAGGGGTAGACGAAAATCCCATCTTCATATTTATTGATAATTATCAAATGGTAAACTCAATGTAAACAGATAGGGCAGGCAGGGCCCACACTACAGCAATGCTGTCTATGTGAACATAAACGTGCAAGTGAGTACAGACAGCTCATAAATTCAACCATCACGCACTATGCAAGCATCCAGTGTGGCCAGCCTGTTACACTTTCACGCAGAGGTTGATTCGCCTCCATTGCAGCGTTGTTACCTCTGCTGGTGGATCAGAGGTGGAACAAAACTGTCCCGCCCATTCCGTCTCTAACTTTCACATAGACGGCGAGGCGGAATAACTGCACAGTGTTCCCCCTTTGAAAAAGAAGTGTGAATGGGGCTTAAGACCTCCATTTAGACTCAGCATGACATCCAGTCAAACCCAATCTCTATAATACAGAAAATTCAGCAGTTGTTTTATTGTTGTGCATAGGGACAACACTCAATGTACACATTTTTAACTATTGCATAGAGAAACTAAACTGAGGTGTAACCGGAGCCAAGTTTAATTTACCTAACATAACTACAGCATACAGTCTAATGCAATCTGATATAACTGTTCTGCCACAAAGTCCATTTCATGATGTCTATAACGCTAAGTTTTGTTGAAAAAGGCAGCAATTGAGTTATATTTTAGCACCGAGACCATAGTTGATGGTGTTGTAGTGGACTATCATACTGATTCTGTTTCTTATATAAACGTGCCTCTCATTTTAAAAACCTCTCATGATGTTTAAGTACAACACCACCACCACTAACAACTTAAGTCTTAAGAAAAAGCATTAGATTTACACATTTATGACAGATTGGGGTATGGCAGCATTTCATCAAACCCAAATCCAGTATCAAACCATTTAGCAAAATTGAATCCTTTTAAACCCTTAGAGAATCTAATTAGGTTTAATTTCTGTACCATTTATAGTTAAAATAACTATAACTAACATTTGGTTTAGGTCCAGGATTATCGTTCTTTGGCTGAGAAGACAGATAAAATACAGTTTTCAGTGGTAGCTACTACATTAATTGAGAAAAACTTTGCTAGTATGATTAAATGTTACCTGAAGCTACAACCTGAATCTGGGGTTTTTCACCAACTACTTGATCAAATTCTAGAAGACTTGACTCAGATGTATAAAGTTGTTGAACTCCAATTGTGTGTGTGTTTTTTACTTCAGGGCTGTTATACTGGATTGCATTAGATTGTACAGATGGATAAATTGGTCACTGAGTATTTACACACAATTTCCTGTGCTGTATGAGCTCATGCTTTATGATCACTCTTGCATTCTCATCTCGGGGCAATCCATTTATAATTCAATGGCATCCTGAGCTGCTGCTCAAATAAGGATGTTAATGCCATTTCACTATACCTACTCAAAGGCTTAACACACTAACCACCTCACATAGTGCTGAAAAGTCTGGCTAACTCGGACTATAACTGATGCTAAAAACTAAAGAGAAAATCCTAATTTTCAATACTCTTACCCCATTCACATAAAAAGGAAAAACAATATCCAGAGAACCAGGTCAGAATGTACCACATTTACTTGTTCACATACGCGGCACACAACTGGAGATCGTCAGTGTCAGACATGTTCAAACAATACTCTGTATGTTTTGGCCATGAGGTGACGCATGGGTAAGTGCTACAGACTTCTCCGAAATGATGAATGCTAATATTAATACACTGCTAATGTATTTGGGTGGATCCGCAACGTCAATGAAAGAGTGGAAAGTAATATACAGGCAAGCAGAGAGGAGTATGAAACAGCTACACACGGTGCACGAAGATCCCACAGTAGAAAGAAAGCTGTAGCTTTGAACGGGCTATATGGAAGCGTGAGAAACCAGGCAGGGAAATATTCTGGACCATTTTGTAAAACTTTGATGATGAGCAGGTCAAACGCCATTTACACATGTCCCAGTGTACGTTTCAGTTTGTGCTGGATGATTAAACCAGCAACAACACGGAAGAGCACACATTGTCGACACGCCCGCTCACTCACTGTGAATTCACTTACGGACACGGGGATCACCTGGACTTATTACAAGGGAGCTGGCAGGGTAAAGTCCGGGGCAAATAATGCAGACATACATGTTCACACATATGGCTCCTGCTGGTATACTCTGGATAAATCCACAGTTGGGGTGAATTTGTGAAAGGGGATTTAAAAACACTTTGTTTTCAATACAGGGGCACGTATGAAGAAAATTGCTATGGTAAGCTGCAGGTCATCACTGATGAAAGATAATTAAAGCTGGAAAACTTCAGCCGAGTAGAAATGAAGCAACCACTGGAACATAACCAGTTCCACTTCGTCTTGTTGACAGAAATGACACACCCAACAAGATGAGCTGTTGAAGGGAGGTATGACTGTAGCGTTAAGACTCACTCCTCCAGCATTTGTTCACATTATCTGACTTACAAAAGTAAATGAATGCCTGAAAATAAATAAAAAATAAAATGATATATCGTTTTTTTTCCCCAGGCAATCATTTCCTTTTGTAAGTCAGATTTTTTTAAATATTATTTTAACAAATTTTGTCTAGAGGCCTTGCTTTTGTCTCATCAGTTATTGTCACTCTACTGCTAGTCACTACATTTTGGCATGCACAATGTCTTGACAATTAGTGTTGTGTAGTTATAGTGAAATAAATTCCCTTTGAGATATGCATCACATTGTGTAAATATGATGGCAATTTTACTAGTCTGTTTTATGTTCGTATAAGTGCTTAAATCCAATGTGATCAAATTCAAGGAGGACAACAGGTACATGTTGTTCCACCTTTGACAGCACTGAACAGCCAACACTTGACCCAAATGTTAAATAGCCGTTACTTTACCAGATTGATACATTTGCATGCATGTCCAACAATGTTGTCTAATGAAATGTTATCTCACCAGCACTTCCCTGCAGATTTTTTCCAGCTCGCCTTCAATCTTTTCCCGGTATTCTTTGGCCATTTCCTTCTTTTTTTCGCTGCCCTCAGCAGCCTTCTGCTCGATGCTGGACACCACACGCCATGAGGAGCGCCGGGCACCCACTACATTCTTGTAGGCCACAGAGAGCAGGTTACGCTCCTCGTTCGTCAGCTCTTCGCTGTCTTTTGTCACAGACATCATTGCAGCAGCCATGTCGTCATAGCGCTCAGCCTGCTCGGCCAGCTTGGCCTTCTGCACCAGTTCCTTCTGGGGTGGCTCGGTCATGACTGCTCACTGGAGGAAGGAAAGCAGAGAGGAAACGTGACAGCTGCGGGTTCAATTAAATTAGTCACCGGTCCATTTAGAAAATGTACTTTTGTCACTAATTACCAGTATTTCATAAAACTTAAAGAGTGATTTGTGAGGCTAATGAGAATAGCAACCATCAGGAAGAGAGAAACCTTCTGTATTGGCTCTCAACTGAATTCATCAAGAGATGTGGATCTCTACTCAGTCCAGGGACGCTATCACACTAAATCAAATAGGTTAACTGAAGTTGTGGCACATGATGCAACTGCCATCTTTTAGGCTTGCTGCTTTTTCAAGGAAACACAGATGTTCAACATCATGGCAGCTCAGTCTGAGGGACTATGGTAGTGAAAGAAACATAACAGGGAAGTTTAACAAGGTCTAAAATTAAGCTTCAAGAAATCAGCAAGTTGTAGATGCCCTAAAATAAATGCATGCCTGCACTACAGCACTGCAATAGCCTCACTGTATTGAATGCTATGGGTTTCTAAAGAGGAGAAAAGACATCAGCAGAAACAACGTAAAGGCAGTCGATGTGTAATCTTCACACACGCCTGCCCATGGGAATTATCATCACTAGATCAATAGCCTACATCCGTTTGACCCATCCAAAACAGCCAGCGGGCTTCCACAGAATCAATCACTTTTTCCATTCCAAATTGCAATTTGAGTGTCCTGTTCACAATCTGCTGATACAGAAAATGAAACACTTTCTATCGTGGGTTTCACCTTCACATAGTTTGGCAATCTAAGTAAACACGATTTTTTAATTATATATATACAGCACGTTTGTCGCAACATGGATTTAATACCTGTGACCGATTCAAAAGTATGCATGTGTATTATCCTGCAGAGAGCAGTGTTTTCTCGCTGCTTTTTTTTTTTTTTTTTTTTTTTTTTAAATACACTGCGAAAACATTTATTTATTTATTTTAAATCACACACACACTCTCAAATTGTTCTACGATGAATGTAAAGAATTAGCGAAGCATGGTACATGCATGAAGAGCTTGTTCTCGGCAGGCCTACTGCTGGTAGCCGTCCATGGCAAACGCGGATGCGTCTCCCGGTACACACACCACACCCATCCCTGTACCTGTGGCTCCTCAAACGAGCACAAGGAAACTAAAGTGCCAAATTAAAGCGCCTTTCTGTGGTTGATTTCGGTCAATCTGGTCGACATGAACCCAAACGCGCGTCAACTACATGTATACAGTTCTGGCGAGAAGTGGTGACTGGTGAAGCTACAGCTAACTGCACCGTTATATATATATACATGATGTAGCCTTTCACCGTTCAGGCCTCGTGACCCGTTTCCAGTATGGCGCCGACTATTTCCTGAAACGGTAGCATTCAAGGGTAAGCCTTTTTGGGCGAGCCGTTATACCAATTTTATTGCTAATCTGGCACGTTAATAATTTGTATACACAACTTCAAACGTTTGTTTTAGCATCTGACCGAAAGGGAGCTTGGTTTGTTGGCGTTAGTTTGGTTGCCCGTCGAGGGCAGATTTGATCTGTATCCTGTGGATTTTGCTAATGCACTTCATGACCACTAGAAATAGCAAATAGCACTAAAACACCGTGCGACAAGATGTTACTGTACCCTAATGGTATTGTCAGCTGTCAATTAATCATAATCTCACATGAGCTGAAACTAAAATTGAGATAATACCTCAAGAAAAATACATAACCGATTTCCTTGCGATCTTTAACAAGACATAGGCACACTTAACCAACCACCCAACATAGCCCGACAAATTACTTGAGTTAATCGGTTTATTTTTTTGTTAGCCAGCTCCTCATACTATCAGATATTCAGTCGTCGACATGACACGCCTTCCCTTTCTGCCCGTCTGATGTTCGAGTTTGAAACCAGCCATTAGACATATCCCATACCGTAGCTAAGCTAACCATTGTTCTTTGGTCTGACGATTGTCGCCGCCAGAACCAGCGCCAGTCATTGGAGACAATACGCTTCCGTTATTACTCTGTTTAACGGTAAATTCGAAGACCTTACGATTAATTATGCAAACGAAAGAGTGTTGTTGTAGAAGCTGCATTTCCTTTCATACCTGAGTGCTGGCAGATAGCAGTGATGTCGGCGTTACAGTCTACAGCTGATTCTCTCGGCCGGCCCGTCTGAATGTGTTCCACGGGGTTTCCCTCCTATCACACCAGCCCAAGACACGGCCAGGGAAGGGGCCACTGACGTCAAGCATTACCAAGGCAACCGAACATGAGCCATTGTGGGAGTAGTAGTTCTTTCCCCGTCGACGTTACTGCCCTGTCTCTATGAGGCAAATGCCATCAAATTATTGCAAATAATGTCGTCAATATAAGGACATTTTGATGTTTTCCTAAATGAAATAAAGTAACACATGTTACCGCTTTGTCACACCGCTTCACATAGCCTAATCACTTCCCAGCTCTGAATGCATTGACAGTAGATTTAATGCAAATCTACAGAAACGTCACCTCATGGCTTTTCACACAACATATCATTAGCCCAGGGGTAAGAGTTCACACTTGGATAAATTAGCCCTTTTCTCGCACACAAACTTGAAACCCAGCATTTACCTATGCCGTCGGCCATACAATTCACACTGCATTCTTACAAGCCCTGGGTTATCTGTCTGTTTAAACCTACAGCTCCTACTACTAGAATGCAGCATGACTACTCTATTTACTTTAACCCCATTTCACCCTGCTCTGGAGCGGGGCAAGCAAGCCCTAGGCTAAAGTCCATCTCTCAAGCTTCTTACCAAATCCAAATCAAGGGTGTCACATGTTGTACAAATTGCAAAGCCCGTTGAGGAACATTCTGATTTGGGATTCTGAGCTGTATAAATAGGAATTGAAATTGACTTGAACTGCATTTAGGAGTATTTGCTGGAGATGCTGAGAGCGTCACAAACTAGAACACAGGACACAGTGCTACAGCATATCTTGCCTAATAGAAACTACTATTTCTGCATTCTGGTTGGTTTCCAAGGGGAGAGAGTGAAGCTATTTTTGCCTTGTCACATGTTTTCCCCTCGGGCCAAGATTTCAAGCTTGTAACCTATTTAAGGGCAGGCCAGATAATGTCGGTGGTAGCAGTGCACAAAGCACCAGTGCTAAACAATGAATGTCTCCTCTCACTTGTCAGAGTCTGGCTTGGTACTACAGACTTCCTGGACCAGAGGGATTTCAAGTATGGGAAAAAAGCAAAGCGATAATCTAAACATGCATAACCGGTTAGGCGAGCTCTTAATAAATCTATCAACCTCATCTTGAGAACTTGAGCACACTTTCCCCCACATTTCACACACACACACACACACACACACACACACACACACACACAGCATTTCTTAGCAATAGCTTGAGATGTATTAGTTAAGTTGATTTACATACTTTTAATTAAAAAAAGGCTTATGTCATACAGTCCGTGAGAGCCACACAGACATTATTGGAACACTGTTGTCCAATAATGTCTGTGACCAAGTCATGGATTGAGTCAACAAATAATAAACTGTTGAACATTAATGGACCAGTCTCTTCATAAGTCAAGGCAATATCCCAACCAGCTCTAGTTCCGCTCCTCATAATGATCCATCACATACCACATCATCATATTGTTACCACTCTTAGATAATTACAACAATCTGTCAGGTATTTGTGTACCTGTGCAATTGCTTGTCTGTTGTTTATTCCATATTGTACTGGGGTGTTGGTTTACAAACTGGAGGTGGTGAAGAGTTTAAAAGGAAATGGTGATGAACTGACAGAGAGGCTTTAATGAAGACCTGTAATTTGACCCAATCGAAGGACTATAAATTAGGATATTAGTGCTAATCACACTGCCTATTCTAAGCCCAGGGCTACACTGAGCATCAGGCTAAGAGTTGAGAGTTGAGAGCTGGGAAACAAAGATTTTTTACCCAGGGTAAACCTAAACCCGGGCTATATGAGTTACACTGCACATCTACTAGCTCTGGGTTAAATTTCTGTGGGAGCCCACAGGGTAATACATGGTAACATTCTAGAATGTCGTGTTTACTTTATCTCTGTTTCACATGGGCACATTTTAGCTCTATGATTAGTTGATTTTCAGGGGACAACCCCATCAGTTAGGGGCTAACCCTGCTCCAGAACAGAGCCAAGAAGCCCTTGGCTATAGTTGGGGTTAGCCCACTTTGGAATGTGATTGATTTCGTAGCCTGACTGGCTACCTTAGCCTGGGGCTAAGTGCAGTGGGAAAAGCACTGTTTTGTCCTCTGCTGCTTCAATGTTTACCATTCTGTTTTTAAATCTATCTTTTGTGAGTCCCCCAACTTTTTGGAAGTGCTATACTAAATCACTTGAATAATCATTTAAAAGCTGCTCTGAGCCTTTTTGTTGTATTAGGTACCTTCCTGTCCGATTTTGCAGCAACCGTTGCTAAATATGGTAGAGTGAACTATACATTGTGCTGATATCGTGTCATGAGTTTTTGGTGTTGTTACATTCCTAGTCATTTGGCCTGTCCTGGTAACATAATATTTGAAATGTTTTTGTTTTTGTTGTTGTGCGTGGGGTGTGTGTCCTAGAATCCAGAGGTCCAAACGCCTTTCTTTGTATTTGCAGGATTTCCATCTTGGAGGTCCTCAGGTTGATGACATCCCCATAGCGCTGTGTCTGTTTATTTTGTTTTTAACGTTCAGCACCAAATGAGGGTCAGAAACAGTCTTCCACGTCAAATGCATCTAAAGAAAAGATATTGCCCACTGTTTTCAGGACCCCTATATCTATCTCTGAACCCCTCTCTCAGACATACACACGTGGACAAAATTGTTGGTACCCTTCCATTAAAGAAAGAAAAACCCACAATGGTCACTGAAATAACTTGAAACTGACAAAAGTAATAAGAAATAAAAAAATGCTGAAAATTAGCTAATGAAATTCAAACATTGCTTTTGAATTGTTAACTAATTTTCATTAGTTAATTTTCAGTAAGTTTTTATTTCTTATTACTTTTGTCAGTTTCAAGTTACACACTTGCGACCAGGTAAAATTAAACAACGTTTCGGAACAAAGACCTTCAACAGGTTATTGTCCAAGACAAAACAGCTTATATATTTGTTTTGTCTGATTCCAGTCAATAGCGTGACTTGATTGGTCCAGTCGTGACTCATAGTGTTTTGAATGTTTGTAACAAGCTGAAGGATCCTTCAGCTGTTGAAAAATTCTCCTTCTTCTTCAGCAAAGGATCTGAATACTTTTCCACCAGAGTATAAGTAAGTATACATCCCTCAAAAGTGCTGTGTTTATATATTGCTTCATCTATTTTTGTATGTTCATATAATGTATGTATGTATGTATGTATATATATACATATATACACACACACATATATATATAATGTGCTTGTATTTGTGTTTATGGGATTGCGTGTCACTTGAAACACATACGCTCTTAGCAACAAACAGTGGACTCATATGTTAAGAGTGTGACCAAAAATCAACCAGCATTATTAGTGTGTCAGTTCTTGTAACTTTCCACTAACACTGTGATTCATTATTAGCTTCATGCTACATTTCTCTCTTGTAAATATAGAACTTATTTGATCATAAACCTTGTGGATAATCAACTGCTAAGAGGGGTCGTGTTCTCACACTGGGGTACAAACTAATAAGCTAATAAAATCAACAAATTGTAGAGCCTCAATGTATTGGTCTAGAAGCATTAACTTAATGGTCTGGAAGAGCAGAGGTATGTGAGGAATGGTGCTGTATTATACTGATTGAAATCCTCCTTCTTTACACTTTATAGATGGTGCCATGACATGTGTACTCACTCTAATATGATAGTGTGACTGCCCACTACTTAAGTAGGGATATGGAGAGATGAGACACAGTGTGGTTCCTCTGACAGCCCTCAGACATCTCTGGAGTTGCGTTGTAGTGGCATCCCGGTCATCTGCCCTGTGACTCGTGAGGCAACATTTCAAGGCCTTTCACGCACTGAACCAGTAAAATGACAAATATAAATGCAAAACAAAATATGCTGTTGGCCAAAATATATGCATATGCGTATTAGTTTCAACCAAGTGAGGTGTTTGTCAATGTAAGGCTACTTTATAATTAGCCTTACATCAACAAACAATATAGTTTGTGGAAGTTCATGGAATGATAAATAACAACCCAACAGCTTCGTAACGGTTCATAGAAAAGTAACACCTTTATTAAAAGGATATACATAACATTGTGTGGACAAAGATATGATCATTAAAAAAGTAGAAACATGGCTGGTTATCAGTTCAGACTATAGCACAGTGATGCAATGTCAGTGGTTAATGACCAACAGGTCCAAATGTATTATAAATATTTCATTTCTATAAATTAATAATTTGTCTGTTAGCATGCTATGAACAGAAACTAATATAAAAATAAGAACCAAAGTTCACTTATAGTGTAATGTAGTTCAGACTTTAAATGCAGGTTCAGAGTCAAAACATTTGTGCACCATAATGACAGAATCACACTAAAGAATGTGGGACTGCACTTGGGATTGTTGTCACATGCCATTAAGATGACAGTATAAGACAGCTTCCACTGCAAAAATACAATAGTGATAAACTAAACCATTATCAAATACTACAGTGGAACACAGGTTTATGCCACATACTTCCTTTTACAATGAATAAACTGGGAGCTAGGAGTAGGTCAGTACTATCAATTACAACAACCAGTGCAAACTTTATATAGTCACCCTACTTCACTCAACAGACCATTTCTTACAGGAGAACAATCATTAAATATTTAATGCAGTCAGGAGTTGAAGAAATTGGATAATGGAAGGGTTTACTATGAGTTGATTTGCAGTGCTCTTGTGAACTGCAACATAGTTGCACATGAGAAAATTTTACAGTGGACATGAACTAGATACTTCTAAATCTGAATCTACTCCTGAGAACACATTAGTGGTTTTGGGAATGTCTTTCCAAGCACATTATTAACTCCAAAGTCATGCTGAATAAACTGTAATTATGACCCTAACCATGGTGCATCACAAATTATTTTTACTCAAAAATTCATAATGGATGCAGTTGACCTCCAATTATCATCCTAGTATGACAACTTTGTTTAACTGAGCCATTTCCAATTCATATTTTCTGAAACGGTGGGAACCCTGAGATTGTGTAATGGTGGTAAAGCCCATGGACAAGCTGGTTCTGTGGGCACAACATTTTTAAATGATCAGATCGAAGTTTTGCATACAATCAAAGACAGAACATTTAATTTTTTAGCACAGGCCTAAATAGGGCAGCTGTCTACTAGCTGGTCCTGGCTTGAATTCTGAGTGAGAATAGTTTTGCAGAAAGTCCAATCAAGTGGACCTCCTTACATAAAACAACCATATATCAATTACCAAATTGAGCAGCATGAAGCACTTAAGTTTTACTGAAGACATTTTATCTGAAACATTGTTAAATGTATGAGCCTGTCCTGAATCAGACCCAACGGTCCTACTGAAAGTAAGGGGTCGTGTTACGCCTCCACATCAACCAACTCCAGGGGCATTGGAGACTTTGGATGCTTGCTTTCAAAGTGCTGCTTAAAGGTCTTCGGGTCAGGCATTTGTGTCTGAGAAATTGTGAGAAAGAAAAATGAGAAAAATTAACATAAACATGAACAGTATGTGAAAACCACAATAAAAATGGTAGTTCTATGTTCAGCATCAAGCCAAATCTTGCCTACATACAGGTACATAAATAGCACCATAGAAAGGCTGATATCTGGCCTTTCACGTCAAGGTCACTTGTGTCAAACGTCACTTACCTACTTTTACCATGTTTAAAAAAAATTGCTCTTTACTGAGAACAATTTAATGTATCTCAGTACTGGAAGGGAAGTGGCTCATTTGCTTGCCCCCCAAATACACTGAGTTCCATCCTTACCTCACCGTTATATGGCACCAAGCTCATCAAAGAATAATTTTATGTCTTTTTTACCATCTAAGCACATACCCGGCACACTGTGCACGTGTATACTAAAGCAGCCTTAGCCGCTGCCTTCTGGTCATGGCCTTTGCTCTTCTTGATGTCTGCCTGCTTTTTGGCATTCTTCTGCTGGGACTGGAACTTCTGGTGCCCACGGGCCATATCTGATGCTAGAGCTGAAGAAATTATGAGGGGATTTGATCAGCACAACACCACGAAGAAGGCAAGGAGCCATAAATTGAGAAAGAGAAACCTAGCCTGCAAACAAGGATTTCAGAGAAGGGGATTTAAAGGAAAATATAGATTACAGAGGGGCTGAGATTTGCATTAACTGGAAACATAAAGCAGTTACACCAGCCGAGGCTTCAGATGAAGCCACCTTGATGGTTATCAATTAAAAAACAGCCGTCTTATGAAATCAAAAGACTTCAGATGTGCAAGGCAGCCATGGCTGTGAAACATCTTTTAGAATTAGGTTAATTGCAGCTTTTTGGGTCACATGGATCAGGCAATTAACTTAGAAATTTCCCCGAAGAAAATGTGACGGCAGATTTTCAAAGTTATTATACACACACACACACACACACACACACACACACACAAACACTAGAACTGGGTCAGTGTTATGGTTTTATGAACTTTGTTTTTGGCTGATAGTGACGGGTGAGTGACCAATATTTTATCAACACACTGGAATCGATCATAAGTGCAGTGTCCATCTTGAGGAGTAACTGGTACCCTTTTACGCTTTTCTATGTAGTCCTACAACTTCACTAACGTTACTTGCCAAATCTTTACATTAAAATATCATCCACTCACGAACACTGTGATAGGACTGAGGTCACTTTTCGACGTATTGTGCTGTCATACGGTTAGCTACCTGATGACAGCTAACATCCTCTAAGTGGACCAATTTAGCAGTCACGTTAGCCAACTTTAGCTAGCCATTGCACGTTTAGTTTAAGGGCGACAGTTTCCAAGGACAAACTACAGTTCTAATGTCAGACGCGGTCGTCCTAGAACATCTAATGTTATACTAATCAAGAAAGACAGGCATTGTGTTAACATTAACGTTAGCCGCTTGCTATCGCTGATGCCAAGTTAGCTTTGGCAGAACAGTGTGGAGAACACATAGGACTACAGAAAACAGTCATTTTAACAGACAGTCGGCGTTGAGATTCATAATTGTTATTTTACAAAAGACTTACCAGTGAAAAATAAACGTCTTTCTGATGATAGACACTAAAATCAAATTCAAGAAACGTTGGGTAAGTCCACTGGACCTTCCGCCGCCTCTGCTAATTTGTCCTCACTGCGCTAACGCGCATGCCCGAACCGTACACCGCGTTGCCTTCAAGTGTTGTCAGTACTTGAGACAATGAGGCTTTCACGAAGGATCAATATGGACCAGTTTAGGACATTTTCTTGCAGCACATAAATGCAGCATGTGTTTAATCGGCCTGCTACATTAGATAGCTTCAAGGCCATTTACAAAAAGACAACACAGAGTGTAACAAAGATTATAAACGTGAAGCAGCCCATTAACCGTGAATATTTATTAAAACACGCACAACTACACACATTAGTGAATTCTACCGGCTGTAAGTATATGATCCAATTTTCTGTGTGCGCGTTGTAAAATGAAATGCCGACCACAAGGTGTCACGGTACAGACGACAATAAGGCCAAGTTATCTCAGACCAGTTACTATGCGTTCCTCCACACTGTATATTAACACCTGTACAATATAACCACGGTTAAATTTGTGATATTAACTCTGAGTAACATTACCTCTGATTAACCAACCACTTTCAATACAAAGTCTAGAAAATGTCCTAAAACTTAAAACGTTGCTTAACTGAGCGAGGAGTAAGAAAGTGAGCAAGAAAGTCATTCATTACTTTTTTTGCAGTTTCTTTGCAGGTTTGCAGCACAGCACAAGACTGCTGTAAAAAAAAAAAAAAAAAAAAAAAAAAAAAAAGCACACAAACGTCCGAACAAAATTATATTTCACATCCGCGTGTCAACCACCTCTCTTCATTTCGGGTCACGCTCTCTTGTTATCCACCAATGGGAGGCCGACCGTGCCACCTGTGTGGAAGCATCCAACCAATAAGCGAGGCAGCTTTCGTTTCCGTGTTTATCCTGCCTTTTTGATGCTTCAATACCAAATTCACAATTAAACAACTTCCGCCAAACAGGATAGAAACCCGGGCCGCGCAACACGTGTAGGTTTTGCTTAAATGTTATTTAGTGAGAAGAGGCTCAGCATTTGTGTGACATCAGAGACATTAGTACCGGATGATTTCATTGGCTGTTTTTGACTGAGAGGCTAAATAGTGCCAGCCTCTCGCGCGCGTCTGTTTTCTCTCCCACACGAACTTACCTGCACCAACTAGAAAGTCCAGTTTTTCTCTAACAGGTCCTAGACAGCTTCAGACAGAGTCCTGGAGGCAACATGGACCAGGACAGGTAAGAGAAAACCATTCATATTCAGTCTAATAAACTTTGTACTTGACTTTTTACATTGCTTAAAATACTAGGGATGTCTTTAGTCTTTTTGTTCTGCACATAGGCAGCAAGGTTGTATGTTTTCTTTACCTATCTTCTATGAGGAAGAGTTTTTTTTTAATCAAGAATGGTACAAATTAAAGGCCCTAAATTACCAAACTGAATGTAATAGTAATGTTAATATGTATTATATTATGAAAGCCATACTGTAATTCTTTGCAGTTCAGTTTAGTCTTCCTTTATTTATGGCCTATGCACTGATTATTGATAAAGATTTCTGACTTACCTATGAAGATAAAGAACCTTCCTGCCAGCTTCTCTAAATACTTTGTAAAAAGTGACAGATTTAAAAAACAACTCAAGTCAGCTTGACATTTTTAGAGCGAATCAGTGCATCTGTTTATTCGCTTTAATGTGATATACAAGCAGTTATTCTCACAATTTAACTTAGATAAACACTCCCCACATGGAGTGGGTGATTAGATGGAAGCTTGGTGAGAAACGGCCTGGGGCACAGTCTGTGGCTTGGCAGACGTTGCTTCTGTTAATGACAGATTGGCTTTTCAGTAACAGCATGGCTTATTGTCTCTTCCCATTTTCCTGTCAACCTCGCAGTAAACGGCTGGTGGTGGTGGTACCAAACGAAGTGCTGGTGCCGTCTCGCAGAGTGTTCAGCAGTGAGGATGATGCTTGGAAGAGTTACCTGGAGAATCCACTGACTGCTGCCACTAAGGCCATGATGAGCATCAACGGAGATGAGGACAGTGCTGCAGCATTGGGACTGCTGTACGACTACTACAAGGTGCGGAAAGCACGAAATCGCAGCCAGACTAATGACATAATAAGGTGATTTTCACCCGTTTGATTTGTTTCAGATCTTATTATTTGTATTTGCTTTAACCCTGTCAGGTTCCCAGAGAGAGGAGACATGCCTCCAGTGCCATTAAACCTATAGACCCCTCTGCCGTTGGACCTGACAACTGTGGGAGCTTGGAGATGCTCGATCACCAACTTCAGGCTTTGCGATCCATGCCTGTCAACCTCTCCTTACACAATAGTTCCACTACAGAACATCAGGGCTCCAAGTATGAAGGTACCTCCCTCGCCAGAGATGCTAGAAGGGGAGATGTTAAAGGTGGAGGTGAAGCGGCTCTTTCTCTGGTCAAGACAGAGGGCCAGATGTCCATCAGAATGTCCTGTTCCGGAGGTGCCTACCAAGAAGAACCCAGAGAGCAGATAAGGATGGTTTATGAGCAGCACAGCCACTATGATTTGCCCCTCGCTGGTTACTTGAAAGATGAACAGAGGAGCACTCCTGACAGCACATATGGGGACGCTGCCGAAGGAGAGGTGAGACTTGATATTTACCGGGGGAGGTGGTATTATTTCATGCTTTTTAAACTGGGATCACATTGGAAGGATTTTGTAGTTCCACTATTGGCAATTTCCTGCTTTCCTTCTTTGACAGATGTACCACAGAAGTCCCTCCTCAGGCGTTGATGAATTCCGCTACAGTCTAGGTCCATCAGTGTAAGTTAAAATTCACACAGAGGCAAAATAATGAAACACATGTAAGACACAGAGGTTTTACGTGTGCATATGATGTTCTGATGTGCTTATCAGGTGTTAAAGGATAAGGATTGCATTATTTTGTGAAAAGACCAACCAAGTCCAACTCTAAATGCTTCTGTAGACCTCCTCAGCCTTTCTGTGGCTCTCATTCCTCGTTTATTCCTACTGAAGATGGAAATCCTCAAAGAACTTTCTGTTTACCTGGGTCACAATATGATAATAATGATAATTATCTAATGATCATGATCACAATTTGGATTATTATTATGGCAAATTGCCATAAAAGTGACTTAAAAGTGATCAGCAAACTCTTAATAAGTACTAAATTGGAAGACGGCAATAATAGCTGGTCTAGTCGCAGGAGTAAATCCTACTCACTGGGGACTATTTTCAGCTGTGGATTAATACACATATGCACAAGCATTAACTGTATATTGGTAGGACAATGTATGTAGGATTGAGTCAACATAAAATGCAGCCTGTGTGTTCATGGTAAGGACGGAACAACAGTGTGGCTCCCTCATGTGTTTTTAATAGTTTTTCAGACAAAAATGTAGCTACAGCAGAGAAAAGGCTTTGAATTACTTATTATTTACCTCGAGGCAACAATTAAATGTTTGTTTTGATGGTTTTTATGGGACTTGCTGACAATTAAAAAAAACAAAAAACAAATAGAATATCTCAGCCTTATCAGCTAAAAGCAGATATAGTGATATCCTTCGTACAATCATGTGATTCTCATAGGTGAACCTAGTTCCATCCTTGCTTGTGAGTCCTTCATACCCAACCAGACACTGTCACCTGTTACAAATGAAGCTGTTTACCTGTGGGACTTGTTTGAAACTTGGTGCTTGCATCATTTATAATAAGCACATATTTACTAAAAGGAATGATGATGATGATGATGATGATGTAAACCATTAGATATATTGTGTTTGCGCTGTTTTTGATTGAGTATTTGTCAAAGTGGATTAGCAAAACTGAAAAATGAGCGAAGAAATCCAGAAGAAAGACAAATACGAAACTAGATTAAAGTTGCCGTACAATAATAATAAGCCAAATTAGTAAACCAATAAAACATTAAGAATAAGTAAAGCAATTTAAATTAAAAGTGAATTAATGAACTAAAAGAAGAACAGCTTGAAGTTAAACAAGATGAAATAAAACATTTGAATTGCCCTAAGGATAAAACTGAGATAACCCTTGTTCTGCATGTTATTCCAGGTTGCAGGTGCATAATGAGAAAAACTGGATTTACTGAGCTCTGTAAAAACAGCTGGCACCTGAAGCACAATCCTTTCATTTGAGTGTGTTTGATAAGGATCCCCATTAAAAGACTGCGGCAAAGTAATGTAAGGAGGTAAAAAAACAAAAAACAGCAAGGGCCAGTAAATGAATAAAACCCTGTGTCTGTCATGCCTTACAGAGACAGGGTCACCCAACCGTACCACGTAGATCACAATGATGAGTTTTATACTTATCACCAGTAATAACTCTCAGTGCAGAGTGATCAACAGCATCCAAGGACTTCAGAGTCGCAGCTGAAGCATGCATGTGTACAGTATCATCATAATCCACGACTAGACTTTGGTTTAATCTACATTAGGACTATTCCTTTATTTGAGGAGATACTCAGCCTTTTCCCACACATGCTTCTGTGCTTACAGTGACAGTTTCCAGTACTCTCTGGAGGCCAGCATGTCTCTGCGGCCGCGGCAGGGAGAAGGACCCATGGCATACCTGAACCGGGGCCAGTTCTACGCTTTGACATTGTCCAAGACCGGTTTCACATCGTCCCTATGTCAGGCCAGGGGCAAAGTGCGGGTGAGTGGACTGACGCCGTCACACAGGCCTGATGGGAGCCCGTCCAATAGTGAGCAATGCGCCATCGGAGGCTCTGAGCTGCAGCAGGACAGTATTGTACAGGTGAGGGAGGGGAGATAGTACTTGGAGAGTAGGTGTAGAGTAGATGTTGAGGGTTTTATTGTTCGCTTGATATTGGGCGTTGCTGTAGTATTTGATCGAGTATTGGTTTTTTGATCGATTTTCTTTCCTTGTGTATAATATAATAATGTATAATAATAATGTATAATATGTTTTATGTCTTTGTCTTGTGTCTTTGCTTCAGAGTGTTATCATGGTTGTCTTTGGGGAAGAAAAGTGCAGAGATGAGCAGCTGAAGAATTGGAAATACTGGCACTCCCGCCAGCACACTGCCAAACAGAGAGTCCTGGACATCGGTATGATCATATTTTCTTATCCTTCCCACTGACAAGGCTGATGGGCTTTACAAGTAGAACAGATGGGGAATAGGAAATTCAGTACAGTACTAAGCTCCACAAAAGTATGAGGTGAAAAGAGTAAGCAGGTGGCAAACCTACAGAAGCCTCCAGGAGAATCCGTCACATATCCTGAGGTGAAACCCGACTCAATTTGAATAACTGTCGATTCTAGATTCTCACAGGACTACTGTGAAGCAGCCAGTGATTTTTCATTTGAATAGACGTTGAGAGGAGAAATGGGTGGGGGCCTGGACTGAGGCCATATCCTGAATGATCAGCAAGAAACAGGCCTCAGCCTGTGGTTGAAAACTCATGGAATGAAGAAGAGATCTCAAACACAGGTTTTGTCAGTGGCAAGTTGATGCCAGTACCATGTTAAAATCTTATACCTAAGTTGGTGGGTAAATTTGATCTGGCTTTCTGAATGGCCACAATTTGGAGTGGTAAAAGTGGCCAGTATATCACAAAAAACGTGAACATAGAGAAGAAGATCATGAATACAATTTTGTGAAGCAGAACTTTGTTGTTTTTCATTACATACCAATAGACAGATGTATCTTGTGTCCCTTTGGAGGGGCCTGATGTCCATGTGGAACCACTGGATTAAACTACTGAAAAGTATAGAAAGTAGTTTTAAACTAGTTGTACCTTGACCAGCTACAAGAATGAAATGCAAATTATATAATGATGCAAAAGAATTGATTAATCCGTTAATTTAACAAATAGTAAATACTTGAGTACTTTTACGTTTTAATTCTTAAAACCTATCCTGAAACATTTGAATTAGGGCCAACTCCAAACGTCCGCATCTGACACACACTGAAACGGTGTTCTCTTATCTCGACTTCACATGCAGCTGACTACAAGGAGAGCTTCAGCACGATCGGGAACGTGGAGGAAATTGCCTACAACGCTGTCTCTTTCACATGGGATGTCAGTGAAGAAGCAAAGGTAAAAAAAGAAACTGAAAAAAGATGTGATCTACAAGGAAAACTGGTCAGTATTCATTCTCTTGCCTTCATGTTGTCATAGAGTCAGGCAGATGATAATTAGGATTTATCATATTATTCTTTTTGTTAGTA
Source organism: Spondyliosoma cantharus (assembly GCA_900302685.1). Taxonomy (NCBI): domain Eukaryota; kingdom Metazoa; phylum Chordata; class Actinopteri; order Spariformes; family Sparidae; genus Spondyliosoma; species Spondyliosoma cantharus. The sequence goes on along the minus strand of OMLP01021885.1, from coordinate 21,342 downwards.
CGAAACTTGTATCAACTTGTGGGAGGAATTGCTCAAGGAAACCACAGGAGTTTGTCCAGAGTACTCTTCAGCAGTAGAGGCTCGCGGTCTGTCTCAGCGTATCAGAGTAGTTGGTGAAGCCTTATGGCAGGCTCCTCCATCCACCCCCAGCCTCTTTGTCCCACATCCCCTTTCTGTTGCTTTGTGTCGGGGGCATGATTCGGGATCGCAGACATGCCGGCATGTGGCAGCAGACCTTGAAGGACACTCAGATTTCACCTTTATAAAGGTGGGCAGTTAAATGAAGACACATTTCAAACAATGTGTAAACACATCCACATCCACACACACAGTGTCAGCCCACCCTCAGGGTGTTTTGGGCTCAGAAGGTGGGGTTGTGGCACCCGCTCAGCTTTAACTAAAACTCCACAAACAGACCCATTGTTAGAGAGCCGTGTGGGTTTGTGGGTAAATATTTACTGTTGGGGATAAACCTTCACTGTAACGCTTTAAGGTGTGTTCAGGTGGTGGTATGATAATACAACTTCAAGCTGTTGTACGCCTGACCACAATAATGTAAACTCACCACAAAAAATCTAAATGTTACCAGGAATATTTTTCTAATTTCTAGACAAAATATATCATTACACTTAATATAAGACACATTTGCCAAGAAATTAGCATTCAAGTGAGATGTAGGGCACTCTGTAATTTGAGCCATTGCATCATATTCATTATTCTCTTCAGACATTCCTTCAGTTTTCATTGTCAGTATCTAAAGATATGAGCAGCTACATGCTCCGACTTTAGAATACTTATTGTTACAGCTTTCTGCGTTTCATCTCAAAGTAAGTTAGTCCAGTGTTTAAGTACATCTGTGGAGTTCATGAGAGACAAAAGTGATGCAGTAGAGGTGGACGGATCCTGTCTTGAAATTGTCAAGTTGTTGTTTTTGTTAGGACGTATCTGCCTGGTGAACGTCCACATTAGAGCCTGACTATGACTAGTTTTTGGGGTCAATGCTGATACTGATATAAGAGAGTAAAAATTCCAATATCGAGATATCAAAGGAGACATTCAAGTTCCCCATAGGTGTGTGTGTGTGTGTGTGTGTATGTATGTTCTATATTATTTAAAATCCTCCCTAATATTGTAATATTAAAGGATAAGTTCACCCGAAAATGAAGTTGTTTTTCGGGGACTACTCATTGTCATAGTGTTGAGTAGATAATGACTGCATTTTCATTTTTGGGGGGAACTTTTCCTTTAATTCCATCCAGCCAGTCTTAACTCTCATCTGGTCACACTCGAAGAGCCTCATTTTCAAAAAGCCCTGTATCTCTCCTAAGCTAAAGGGTGACCGAAACGTTCCCCTGAGCATTGATTTGTAATCAGAGTAGTGAGTGTTTGGTGGTGAGCAGGTTGACAGATTTTGTTGACCGTGAATGTGCGGCTGTGCTGTCTGAAGCACACCAGATGATCATTATCGGCCTTGCTGCTGCACTCTGCCTGTGCGTTTGCTGTCGGATGCCACGACCAGAGCTGCCTGGAAATAAGGTGGAAGAGGTTGAGAGAGAACACCTCCTAGACCACCTAGAAATTTTGGTTTCCAAATATAATTGCTTGTCCAGTCAGGCTCCGATGGGGCTTACATACACAATTGGTATTTTTCCTTTGTCGCCTGGCAACAGCAGAGCCATGCCAAAA